>JAHWFP010096547.1:0-42615 GCA_023313725.1 Lithobius niger
ATTGACAGATTGGTGGCACCTACGCTGGCTGCCAAGCTTGACGCTAAATGGGGTATCCAGATGGCAAGTGAAGATCAGTGATGCATCCCTCCACGCGCATCCCTCTTTGAAATCTAGAATTCGCGAACTTTGACAGTCATGTAGTTTTCGGACGTTTTTGTGTTGACAAATTTTTTCTGAAGAAGGTGAACGGGGTGGAATTCACCGAAAATTCAAAGGAACTTGTGTGTGTGTTTCTGCCTGGTGGTGGTTGTGTGTGTTTTTTTGAAGTTATGTCGTTTTCAAATCTCTGTAAACGCCGGTTGCCGGTATTTTGTCAAATCGACCATGTCAGACTTGTCTTGCGGTGGGTCCCTGCCGCCGCCCCCCCCGAAGCCCCGAAAAAAACTAGATCCATCGCTGTCTAGGTTGAAGAGCTACTTTTTTCCCGCTGCTGCCATGGGATCAAGTTATTAAAAGAAATTTTTGTTAAATTGAATTTGGTATCCTAGATTTAAGAATGCTCTTGAAACGAGTTTATCTCATTTACTGATATTAAGCCCTGATATTATGCCGAGGGGTTCCTTATTTTTACCTACTTTTTAGTCAAAAATTCTTTATTTTTCCTTATTTATGACTTACAAAATTCCTTATTTCCTACTTTTTCCCCCCGTAAAACCCGCTATGACCCCTGCATATTTTAACCTAAGATTTGTGATTTAACATTAACAAAAATGCCAGCAGCAGGCCAAGGGCTTCATAATTCTGGGAGTGACTGCATCACCAGTAACTGTGTTGGAACTGAGGGATGTTCCCTGGTAAGTAAATAAAGTCATTTCTTCGAGTTCGGGTTGGGTGTGGTGACGACGTAGGTGGTTCCAAGTAGGATTGGGTGGTATACCGGTACTAAGATGTACTGCGGTGCTATTTTGCCATGATACGCAACCACGTCAGTCTTGGTGGTAATATCGTAAGAACTGGTATGTCGTGAGTTAAGTTCCATCAAACTTGCTAAGAGCTCTTTTTTTGCGTACCTAAAAAGAAATAAACCTTAAAAAAATTTTAAAAAAATGCTTCTCCGCCCACATTTCATTTGTGTGTAGCAAGCAGTACATACCGCGTCAGTGCATTTTACCGTGGTTTTGACACTGAGAAAGATAAAAGCAGTGGAGTAAGCCTTCATTCAGCGCAAATAGGTCACAACTCTATGTCCATTTGGAACCTACGAACGTGAGACTTTATTTTTACAATTAATCGCAGTTTAACAAACAACTAGCCATATCGTTCGCTTCGCTCAGTTCATTGGCGGCGATCCATGCTTCGTGCATTTTCTTGATTCCAAGAGCATCACAAAGTCGATGTACTCATTATTTCGACGCAAACTAATTGCAATTATTGCTCACAGTTCGTCCATCACATTCCTCAGCACGCCTGCATTTCATCTACATCATTCAAAACGTACAATTTGTTCGTTTGTTGTCTATTCCAGAAGTAAGCCCCTACGAAGGTTAGAATAAATGAAAGATTGCGACAGAAGCGTGAACCCCACTGAAACGGTTTAGTTTATGTGGAAATTGCTGACTGTGCTCACTCAATCCCTGCATTTCCGTGTTTCAAACAAAGGAATGTTTTATAACCTTTTAAACCCTACAGGTCTACCTCTTTCCGTGCATCAGTCACTTGAACCAAAACCTATTTTAAGTTTTATACGTAGTATGGTGAAAAGTATGTTATCCTTTTATAAGTTTTTTTTTTTTACAAGCAAGTTTATTTCTACGTTTGTACTTTGAATTGCAATCGCGAAGTTCGTAACGTGTCAACAATGGCTGGCCCGAAAACAGTGAATTTTGATTTCCTACTGATTTTGAAATCCATATATTATGCTATGTCAACTTAGGTTCCGGCATAATAAATTTAGCACGAACGCACTATGACGTCATGAGCAAACATCATGAGGTCCAAAAAAACTTTGATGTTATTTTTGCAATTTTTTCGTATATTTGGGGGTCATAAAATGAAGTTAAAGCGACAAAAGTAGGCTAACGGTTGCACAATTTAACTGTCTTTCATTTGGTCCTACTTCCATCTTTGTAGGTACCTTGGTTCAACAGGAGTAGAGGTACACACATGCACATTATACGTTTTCAATGATTTTAGATTTTTTTCTTCGATTCAAATATACTGCCCTTTAGATATAGGCTAAATATCATGTATGTATGCTTGTATGTACAAATTTACTTTAGGAATGCTTCCATGGCTCTCCACCAGACGGCCACCCAGCTCATGTACCAGCAGGCACCACCATCTGTCCCAATGGTGTAGTTCAGTAATGATTTGGGCACCGATTACCTAACAAACTACCTAACAAACTAACAAATTTTGAGTCCATTATTGCCGACATGGAAATTTGCAACCATTTCAAGACTTGTGGGGACAAGCATGCTGGTTGTCGTATATGCTGCAATTCATGTACAGTAGGTTTTTTAAAACCAACAAACTAGAGTGCCCAAAAACAAAGGTTACTTTACAGCCAACTGCGAGTGAGGTGATTACAAAGTTCTTTAGTGTAAAAACCTGACAATAAAATCGGACTTTCTTTATTGCCAAAACATATTAACCTGATAATTTTGCATTACATTCCTCGAATGTGATGTACCCCTGGAGGTTTCTTCCGGTGCGCGGACGCCTGCTTGCACGTCCCACTGCGCCAGCGCGGCGCGGTCTTCCTTATAAAAGCGAGAGCGTGGACGCTTTCGGCATTCATTTTCCTCCAGAGGTGTCTCCATGCCACCTCACTGCGTGGTTCCCCGCCTGTCGTACGGAATTTGGATTCATCGCTGAAGATGGCCGCCGCTTCCGAAGCTCCCACTTCATCGGCTGCTCTCCCTTAAGCTCTTACTCACTTCTCCCTCGGCAATCGCTGGGCCTCCGCCCTTGATCTCGCTGTCGTCGGCCCAAACCTCCCAATGACACCCGCCGCTGTCGCACATGATAACGTCTCTTTTGACTCTCCCCTCCACGTGTGACAACGCACGCCAACTGCCAGCACCTTGGATATGTCATCCCTGAAGAACGACTTAAAACTCGCTAAAGACAACTGCCGGGATGCCAAGAGGAACTACCGTCTCGCTACGGCTATCTCCCGCTCTCCGGCTCGGAACTCTCCCTTGGACTTGTCGTCCAATTCTTCACGCATTTACCATAGCATCACTCGCAGCATTGTCCACGGCACCGTCCGTAAGTTACAAAACAACTCAATTCGTCCGCAACGCCCGCGCTTAGGACTGGGTCGCTTCAATATCCAGTCACGAAAGATGCAACCGTGTCGCCACCTCTCCTCCGGGTGCCCTTAAGAAGCGACGAACGTACGACACAGCAGTGTCGACCCACCCAACGACGCCCGACGCTCCCGTCCTTACGACCGGAAAAAGAATTCATTTCCCGGACGACACAACCGACGACAACACATCCCTGTCGCTCGGAGCGCTCCTCAAAACCGTCGAAGAAACTGTACCAGATTGTTTTTTTATTCAAACCCTCACAGTCCGCCGATGCTCTCGTCATCAATCGGGGCCTTAAAACGTGATTTGGCTTCGCCCTACGGGACAAAGACTCCAAGCCACGTAACCTTCTCGGACAATCCACGACTTTGCTTATGTGTCTCCTTCGAAATGAAGGCTCTCTCCTCGGCAAAGGCGACCCCCACATTCTCGACAAGGAGCCACCCGCCCCACGCCCCGGACGCGAAAACGGCTTCTGTCGCCCGCTCAAGAATTCCGCTGTCTTCCCTTCGGACTAAATGCGGCTCCAAGAATTTTTGCGATGATCTTAAAACCGGTCCTGGCAGACCTTCACCAACAACAAATCCAGGCCAGCGCCTACCTAGACTACTGGGCTCTCAACAATCCAAACCCCCACATTCTGGAACTCAACAGACACAAGACCATCTCCCTATTAAACCACCTGGGTTTCGGTGTGAACTACGCAAAGTCACGCCTCACTCCAGCCCGAATTTTTACGTTCCTCGGAGCTTCATTCGACCTACGAACAGCAAGAATTTCTCCCTCATCGGACCAAATCGACGACCTCCTTCGACACATCCGCCTCTTTCGGCAACAGACGAGCTTTTCCGCCCGGGAATTGAACTCCCTCATCGGCAAAATGGACGCAATGGCAAACCTAGTCCCTTACGGCCAATTGATGGCCATGCCTCGTCATCACCACCGGATCGACAAATGGTCCATCAACCAAAACCAACCCGACAAACTGAACCCATTCAACAACGATTTCCGCTTCGAAACCCTTCTATGGTGGTCCGACGTCACGAACCTTATGAAGTCACTACCACTCCAAGAACCTCCACCCGACCTCCTCATCTTCACAGATGCTTCAAAAACTGGCTGGTGCTCACACCTTGGCATCAAGGAAATCTCCGGCCTTTGGCTGACACCATGCGAAGACCACATCAACATTCTCGAGCTTCGAGCAATCCTGCTTGCCCTTCAACACTTTCTCCCATAAATATAAAACAAGGTAACCCAGGTCCAAGCCGACAACACGACAGCCCTTGCTTACATCAAAAAGGAAGGCGGAACGAAATCAAGATCACTACACAACCTAACTTCAGAAATCTTCAATCTTTGCATCCCGAACAACATTACCCTGCAGGCCACTACACATCACAGGCAACAGAAATGTGATTGCCGACTCTCTGTCACGCCAAAAACCACCAACGGGCGAATGATGCCTCAAGAAATCTATTTGTGAATCTCTCTTCAACATCTGGGGCACACTGATGCTGCACCTATTCGCCACGAAGCACAATGCCAGACTTCCCCACTACATCAGCCCGATCCCGGACGAAGCAGCAGTTGCAGTAGACGCCCTGACGTTCCCATGGCACAACCTGTTTGCTTACCTCTTCCCTCCTTTCAAACTACTTCCACAAGTTTTTCGTAATATAGAACAAAGCCAGCGCCTGTTCCTTTAATAGCCCCTCGCTGGCCATCAGCAGCATGGTTTCCACTTCTTCTAGACCTAGTAGTCGACACTCCAAGAAGTCTACCCCTTCAACCAGATCATCTGTCACAACAGAAAGGATCAAAACTACACCCAAACGGTGCAAACCTCAACTTACACGGGTGGCTACTATCGTCAAACTCCTCAAGAAGGCTGGAATTCATAAAGAAGAAGCAGGACGCATCGCCTCAAAGGCAACCAGAGATTCTACCAACCGCATGTACAACAGTTACTGGTCCAAATTGATTCATTGGTGTATCACAAAACATACAAATCCAATCGCCCCCCCCCCCTTTACCCGACCTCCTGAAATTCTTCAGACTTGTTCAACATCGATAAGCTGAAAGGGTCAACAATCCTCGTCTACCGCTCTGCTCTAAACTTAGTCTTCAAAGCCGCCAACAGGACCAAATTACTTGACGACTATAGCATCTCAGCATTACTTCGATCCTTAGAAAATGAACGCCCTACCACCAGACGTACCGTAACCGACTGGGACCTATCCGTCGTCCTACAATCTCTAATGAAGGAACCATACGAACCCGTACAAGACAGCTCTCTTCATCTCATGACCTGCAAAACTGTCTTCCTCGTAACCTTAGCAGCCAGCCGAAGATGTTCCGAAATCCAAGCCCTCTCCGCAGACCCAGCCTACTGCATTTTCGGCCCTAACTTCTCCTCTGTCACACTACACCCAAGAGCATCCTTCAGAGCAAAAACACAGAAACCATCAAAACCAATCACGTTTCCAGCCCTTTCCAACCTCGTAGGCAACGAACCTGAACACCTTCTCTGTCCAGTCAGAGCACTACGCTTCTACCTAGCCCGAACACAGCATGAAGACATTCGTAGAGGTAGAAACTCTTTCTGTTGACCTCCAGAACGGTGAAACTTCAGCCGCTATGGTATCACTCTGGATAAGGAAAACAATCGAGGCAGCTTACGACAATCAAAACATGAGTAAGAGCATGAGGGTAACGGTGCATGAGGTAAGAGCAATCTCCACATCATGGGCCCACCACAACGCCACCCCGATCGAAGAAACCCTGGCAGCAGCATCCTGGCGTCATCAATCAACCTTCACCTCCCACTACCTGAGGGACATGTCAAGGGAAGAATCGTGACTACACCGGCTGGGACCTATCGTCGCAGCCAGGACCGTGGTCAAGCCCTCTTAAGCACTCAGAAGGAAGCAAGGCCTATAAACAACGGTCCTTTTCCGGACCACCAATCCCTACGAAAGAGATCCAAATTCCTGTTTCGATACTGTTCTGAATAAAGTGCAATTTTTTCTCTTCCAGATAAACATTAGGGGCTAAGCCTGCTTGCATCCCAGGGCGCCCGTCAGATCGGTGCCCGCCACCATAATTTGACGAGGTCAGCTGATAATGCAAAATTACCGGGTTAATATGTTTTGGCAATAACGAAAAGAATATTTTTCCGGTCCCCAGCCAGGCCGCCTAAAAATGGTTTCTTTTTTGCCTAAAACATACTTAACCTAACTCCCACCCTACCTCCCCTCTCGAGTCACCGCCTGACATATTGAGAGTAAAATGAATGCCGAAAGCATCCACGCTCTCGTTTTTATAAGGGAGGACTGCGCCGCACAGGCGCAGTGGGACATGCAAGCAGGCGTCCGTGCACCAGAAGAAACCTCCAAGGGAACATCACATTCGAGGAGTGTAATGCAAAATTATGAGTTTAAGTATGTTTTAGGCCAAAAAGAAACCATTTTTAGCCATCCTGGATGGGGGCTGGCAAAATGTTCGTTCTTTATGCTGCAAAGTACAATACCTGTCAATTTTAGCATTGTTGCCTCAACGATGCTGTCCTTGCCTTGAGATTTAAGTTCACGACGGCCGCCTCAGCCACCTGCGCGATCCTCCCTATAAGAATGCAGCCCCTAAGGGTTCGGCATCTCTTTGTCTCAAGCCGCCCTACTGTGCTTCGTCTGCTTTCTTTGCCTTCGTCCCGTCCTGCTCTTGGCTTACGCACTGTCGTCCGACGCATGAGCCGAAATTGCACCGTCTCCCTCCATGCGACAGGTGTCGTCCGAAGGCATTGAAGTCGTCGCGGGATTGCCTCACCCTTGAACGGCCCTGGTTTCCGCCTTCCGACGTCGTCCGAAGGAAATGAAGTCGTGGCTCCCTCCCGTTGTCTCCCTGGATCGCTCCACACTTGAACCGGCGTGACTCTCGCCTATTTTGGTCGAGTCCTTAGTTGCTGCACCTCGCCTTCTGGTGTCGTCCGCAAGGAAATGAAGTCGTCGTGGCTCCCTCCCGTTGTCTCCCGGGATCGGTCCACACTTGAACCACCGTGACTCTCGCCTACCTTGGTCGAGTCCTTGCGTCGCTGCACTTCGCCTTCTGGTGCCGCCCACATAGAATGAAGACACCGTGGCTCCCTCCCGTTGTCTCCCGGGATCGCTCCACTCTAGAACCGTCCGAGTTCCTCCGTCTGCTCCATCCGACACTGCCACCTCGTGCCTGGTATCGTCCTCGGGGAATGAAGTCGTCGTGGTTCCCTCCCGTTGTTTCCCGGGATCGTTCCACTCTAGAACCGCCTGAGTTTCCTTAGCCTCTTCCACCTCATGAACACTGTCACCACGTGTCTGATGTCTTCCACAGAGGATGAAGTCATCGTGGCTCCCTCCGGTTGTTTCCCGGGATCGTTCCACTCTAGAACCGCCTGAGTTTCCTCAGCCTTCTTCTACCCCATGCGTCACTGCCACCTCGTGCCTGGTGTCGTCCTCAGGGAATGAAGTTGTCGTGGCTCCCTCCCGTGGTTTCCCGGGATCGTTCCACTCTAGAACCGCCCGAGTTTCCTTAGCCTCTTTACCCCATGAACACTGCCACCACGTGCCTGATGTCGTCCGCAGATGATGAAGTCGTCGTGGCTCCCTCCCGTCGTTTTCCGGGATCGTTCCACACTAGAACCACCTGGTTTTTCCTTAACCTTAGTTTGCCCCACTCGACGTTACCACCCTGTGTCCGATGTCGCCCGTAAGGTTTGGAGACGTCGTGGCTTCCTCCC
Source organism: Lithobius niger (assembly GCA_023313725.1). Taxonomy (NCBI): domain Eukaryota; kingdom Metazoa; phylum Arthropoda; class Chilopoda; order Lithobiomorpha; family Lithobiidae; genus Lithobius; species Lithobius niger. The sequence continues at coordinate 8,032 of JAHWFP010096547.1, forward strand.
GTTGTCTCCGGGATTGCTCTACACCCGTACCGCCAGGCTCCTCCTGCCCCATACAACACTGCCGCCTCGCCTTCGGTTTCGTCCGCCAGATATGTAGTCGCCGTGGCCCTCCTTCGTTGTTCCCCGGGATTACTCCACTCAAGAACCGTCACGGCCCTCCCTTCCTTACGCCCGCCCCATGCGACACTGCTGCCTCACTACCCGATGTCGTCCGTAGGGGTAACGATCGTCGGGGCTCCCTTCCATCCCCCCTTGGCCTGCCAAACTTCCCATACTTGAGTCCACTCCGTACGACAATGCTATCTTGCTCTTCGGTGGCGCCTACTTGTATGTAGTCGTCATGGCCCCTACTGTTGCTTACGGGGCTCGCGCCACCTTTGAACCGCTGCGGTCCTCATTGATCATCGCCCGTCCCGAACGACAGCGCCCTCGCCTCACGCTGCCCCCATGTATCGAAGAAGCCTGGCTTCATTCTGTCGCTCCCCTCTCCTGTCGCTCTGACACACTGGGACAAAACTGCCACGGGCCTTGTCGTCACCCCTTGGTCCTACTATTTCGGCCCTCGTCCCTGTTGCCCTTCGGACCGAACATTGACGTTCTGGCCACCTGCCGTTTTCCCGAGCAACCCGAAACCTTTTTCCGGCCAGGCCCCGTTCTGACCGCGCTTACACACTGCACTCCTTCGCCTCACGAATCTCCTTCCACGCGGAAGCATCGGTGACTGATCCAGTTCCACTCCGTCTACCTCACGTTCATCTCGACGACTCTTCATCTGCCACATGATCCATCTCAACCCGGCCCGTCTCTTTCCGTCGACTCTTACGAACGCCCTATCCTCTATGTCGCACCGCTCGTGCTTTACTGTCGCCTGTCGCCCCGCCACATTGGACACTGCCTCTGACACGCCCATGCGTCGGGCTATTATCTCGTCGTCCCGGACTACGACCGAACTGACACCAACTCCTCCTTAGGCCTTAGTATCCTACAGTTCGTCACCCTTACAGCCTTCGTTCCTGCAATCGACCTCCGTCACGCCACTTGGTTCGGCGTATCTCCGTGCCTTCATTCCGACAGTCTCTGTCTCGACTCTCTCGCACGCACCGCTACACGACCGGAAGTACACAACCTTAAACCGAGGCTCCCTCCACCTACTGTCGCTTCCTGGGGTTTTCCCGCCTTTTCAGCGCGTCACTACCGCTGCTTGCTTAGCGATCTCTGGGACCTGTCGCTCGTCTATCATGGTGAAAATCAAACAAGCACAAAGATTTTCTGGTAAGGACCCATTCCTAGGAAGACTTCCAGTTATCGACGATCCTGGTTCGTGCACATGCCCGGGTCTACGCAACCCGGCACGCTGTGATCCCCATCGGACGGTGTGCCAGTATCACTGAAAATGTGACTTTTACAACATCCCCTGCCCTACTTGCGTGACAATTCCCTTAGCTGAATGGCGCCTCATCGCCGCAACGCACCAAGCTTCTGGGAAGTCATCACGTGTGGCATCCAAAGCCTCCTGGCTTAGAGAGCCCGTCGACCATTCGTCAGCCGCCCCGTCCACTGCTACATCAGACGGAAACTCCTCTCCCCAAGAGGAATCGCCTGTGAAACAGGATGCGCCCTCAATCACCCTTTCACCGGGTTTTGACACTCCTTCTTCACCTTTAGGAGAGGTCTCTGCCCACCGTGAAGTTGACGATGTCCCCATGACACCTTGCTCTCCTACGAAGACCTCTGAAATTGTGCATCTGTCTGTCCCCGTTCCACCAGATACAAGATCCCAAGACCCTACCACCATTCTGTACCCTCGTAACCACCCCCCTAGTTGTGACCCGAATGCTCCACCCGGAATCAGCCATGTGAAGCTCTTTACGACTTTAAAATACAAATTACGCCTCAATGATCGGGCCAAGCGCCAATATGTGTCAAACTATGAGAAAGTCAAACCCATTCTCGACGCCACCCAAGATCACGTAGATTTCCTGACCTCTCAAATTTCTTCCCTCAGAGCTGAAAACCTTCGACTCTTAAACCTCTCGGCCCATCAACTCCTGGAAACGCAACTTGCCTCTCGCCCGGTCTCCCCACCACCCCACTTGGGCCGCGACGAACCCCTCCACTTCGCACCATGGGTTCTCACCAATCTGACTCCCTAAATCCACCCAACCATCATACAAGCGCCCCAATCGCCTCAGACACCCTCTGCTCGACATCCGCCCTTCAGATCCCAGGCTCCCCTCCCCACGCCAACCTTCCCGTCTAGACCTGTAATTGCCACCCCCGCTTACGGCCCGCTTAAAAACCCGTCACCTTTAGCGAACTCTGGCTTCGATTCGACAGACCTCTCTCTCCATGCAAACATCACCGAAACATGGGACTCGTTGACTTCGAACATCACGGATCTCCAAGTTCATTCCTTCTCTTTATTGCAATATGACAATGCTGATTCATTTACCCCCATGCACCCCCTCATGACCCAACTTTCAAGCCACAAAACTTCTGAATTACCCTGTGACCTCTGCCGCCACAAGGCTAAGGGGTGCCACTTTGGAATTTGCAACGCCTCTTCCTAAGCACGGACTCCGTGTCGGCCTTGGGTCCTAAACTGTCTCATTTAATCTTAACCAAACCCTCCTTTCGTCCTTCCTTTCGTCCCTCCCAAAATTTCTATCTAAAAAAAAAAAAAAAAAAAAAAACCCATAATCACTCTTCCGTTCTCAAAATCAGAAAAATATTAACAATATCCATCCTGTTCTCCTACCATATGAACTGAATTATATTCACCACCCACGTACCTGTGATCACCTTGAAACTGTTCTCCCATCCCGGATCCTCCTCTACAACTCTGGACCCCCGTGCTTCCGCTCCATCCTTCACGAACTTGGTATCCATTACGCCCACAGGACCACCACAACAGGATCCAAACCCCTTAGCTATAGGTAAACCTTACTTTTCTCCTTACGTGTTAAGCCAACTTCCACCCCCCCCCCCCATATATATATATATATATATATATATATATATATACATATATATATATATATATAATGTGTGAGGGGAACCTCTCCTCCCTCACCTCTTCCAAAAAAAAAAAAAACCCTACCACTTTTTGCAAGAGAAGAGGAAGGTTTTGCCAGGTCCGGCAAGTAGCCTCCGCGCCGCCAAGCCTTACCTATGCAAAACCATGCCGCCAGCCTCAGCACCCCAGGAGACTCAGTCAAAAGGTGCCCGCCACCAAATTTGACGAGGTCAGCCTGTCAATGCTAAAATTGACAAGTATTGTACTTTGCAGCATCAAGAAAGAACATTTTGCTGGCCCCCAGCCAGGCCGGCTAAAAATAGTTTCTTTTGCTGAAAAGTACAATACCTTCAGGCCCACCTGCCTCCCCTCAGGTGTCACCTTTTGACGCAACTTGAGACATCGAGATGCCGAACCCTTAGGGGCTGCATTCTTATAGGGAGGATCGCACATGCGCGATCGGGTGGCTGATGCGGCCGTCGTGAACTTAAATCTCAAGGCAAGGACAGCATCGTTGAGGCAAAATTGACAGGTATTGTACTTTTCAGTATAAGAAACCATTTTTAGCCGGCCTGGCTGGGGGGGGGGAGGGGCGGCAAAATGTTCTTTATCTGCTTTCCGATTGTGCTGCGTGGACAGTGCATAAACTGTAGTTTCTATTGCTGATGAAAAGATACATTACCTGTAAGTTTTAGCACCCTCTTTTTCAATGCGTGTTTTCCCTTAGGTAAACTTGTCCTGCTGCCAGCTCAGTAACCCAAGTGCGCATGCTCACACTCCTATAAAGGGGCCGGAAAGCGAAAGCAGCCATCTTTGTTTCTGTAACTGTCACTGTGAACACGCTTGTCATTTCCCCGAAACGAAAGGACTTTTGCCCCAGAGATGGTTTTGTCTGTCGCTTTTGTCCCCTCCCGCGTCAGCCAATTCGTCTACGGCTGACCCTTATCGTTTCAGCCCATCAACGAAAGTAATTTCATCGCTTTGATGAACAAAGTATAAAGTCCGCCCCGAAAGCGCCTCTGCTGGCTGACTCTTTGGTTGCTGATCCTAATGTTATTGTCAACGTGCCACTCGTCTGCCCGGCCGTCGAACACCTGGACGTTTTCTCGCAAATAAAAGTAAAGAGTTTTCAGTGATGCAGAACGTCAATGCCGCCCCTAAAGCACCTGGTTCGATTGACTGATCCTGCTCTACAACCGATGCACCATCCTCGGCCCGTCGGACGCCTCAACTTTCACCCACCTTTTCGTGACACAATCTTCTAAGAGTTCTTCGTCATTGGCATCCTCTATTGGTGCCGTCTCTTGTGCAGAGCTTCCACAAGCTCATTTTTTTCAGTATTTCACACTTTTTTCAGAGTCCCTCACTTTTCGGCTGAAAACTCACTATTACCAACTATTTCTTCCACCTGTAATTTTCTTTTAAGTAATTTAAGGTGATCGATAGCCAACCAATCCAATTTTTTTTATTAAGCAAGAAAACACAAAAAAAAACGAGAGCCAACATTCAGAGCCAATTTTTTAATATTTTGTACATAGTACAAAGTATTTAGTACATTTAGTATTTAGTACATAGTTAATATTTTGGCATAGTGGATCACAAAACCCAAATTCCATGCCCCTAGTCCATTTTATTCTACCTCGGGGGCAAAGTATGCACGAAAAGGGGCTCATCTAGGTACCATTTCTGGCTGACCTATAACAGCTATGAAAATGAGGTTGTTTGCACTGGAATCGGCAAGCTTTTTACTAAAAATTTGTAAAAATCCTCTAACAGAAATTTTCTGTAGTTGTAGCGTTCCAAAAAGTTCAATTTTTCAAAATCTATGCATTAAAAGCAGAGTTAATTATGGTACCTAAAGTTCGTTTTTGGCAGAAAATTTATACAAAGCGAAAAAATGCAGCTCAAGGTTTGTGTACGACTAAAACTCATTACTTATTTTTTCGACGCACTAGTGATAATTAGTTCTGCAAAAGTATTAGAGCACATATTTTTTTATTGCCACGAAAAGATCCATTACTATTTACTTAAATAGCAGTTTTTGGTTGTCTTCGAAAATCTCAATTACCTGTTTTATATGCACTCTCTCAGGTTTCAGTGCTTCTTCCAGAGAAAGACGAAAGTTGGCTTCCCTGCCAGTCTCGTAGTTATTCCACTGCGCCTGCGCGGACCTCCGTATATAAACGCTGGCGGGCATTCATTCCTCATCTCTTTTTCTCGCGATGCGTTGCTCTTCCAGCTCCTCGTCCGCTTCACGTTCCTCGTTCTGCTGTTCCTCCGCCGGCTGTCGTCCCTCAGACTGGCCTTTCCTCTTAGCTCCTGCCCAAGGCGGCTCACATCTTCGTTGCGTGCGGGCGATACTCGGGTCAGTTCGGATTAGCGACGTTCCTCGTCCTTGGTCCCCTTCCCCACTGCGCCTTACCTCCGCGCAGCCTTCTTGGGGTGGACCATTTCACTGCCTGCTATAGGCTTTCACCTTTCCTCCCTCCAGCATTGAATGCTGTTGCTTCGTTGGATGGGGTACGATATCCCTCCGCCGCCTCCATCTGCGCACCCTACTGCGCAGCCCACCTTTCGGAATTTGTACTCCGACGATGCCGGGCTCCTACAGTATGACGCATGCGCAGCCTTGAAGACAGCTCATATGAGCTCCAGCGCAACATCCTATCGGGTTCATTTCCGCTAGGGCGACCACGAGTGGTGCTCCCAGCTCCCTACAGGTCCACAATACCCTCCGTATAGCACCATTCCACAGAAGGACGCCGCCCTCTGCTCCTCTTTTTACAAGGTTATCCTACCTTCTGTTGATTTTTACAACAGTATTCTGGATACTCCATCCATTTCTTCACTCTGGGATGACTCTCCTCCGCCTTCGCCGGGTTCTCCACGTCCTTCCATCATTCCTCCGGAATGTTTTTCGCCTACCGTTACCGTCCCGACTTTCGACAGACCTTTCTGCGACCCGGAATGTCCTTCCGAAGTCATGCCACAAAAGTCGACTCCGGACCATGCATTCCCAAGGCACTTACTGTTAAACTAGTTTGTGATGAGGAACTCCATTACGATATCCAATATACAATCCTTGGATCTGCATATCCGAACTTTTGTCACTTTTGCCACGTTCACCTCCGACCATGCATTCCTATTCTGTTACCATACGAGGACTCACACCTCTGGCACCAAACCACCATCCTCCTCGAAATCGAGAACCATCCACCCGCCGGTGTTTACATCCTCACGCCATTCCTGTACAAAAGACATAACCCCACCATCTTCACCTGTTCATTCACACTAAAGTCTGGGTTTATACATCTCAAGATTCTCCATTCACCTCCCATCCGAGGCAGACGGGCTTTAACAGCCAGACCGCTTCCTCTTCTTTGACAATACAAACTTTCCACCACTACGCCTCACCAATGACTTCGTTACCCCGCTGCTCATCCGCCTCCGCCGACCATAAAGACTAAAGAACTTCTACCGACTAAAAAGACCTCCGCTGACCATGAAAATTAAAAGGATTATCATCGTTAAGACTGCCACAAGTCATCAGGACGGTCGGTTGAAACACAACACATTATATTGACCTTCTCCCGATACATGCCGCAATCTGTCTGATACGTCCGGATGTGACTCCAATTTTATCTACCCTCCGCCGCTTCTGGCGTGTCCCTGTTTTTGAGCTTCGCTCCCTCCTTCCGCCACAGAAAGCAACTCGCTGCAACTTAAGGCCTTCTTCACCTCCGTAATCTATAGTTACACTCGTCCCTCCGTACGCTTCCATCATTCCTCCGGTTCAAGACATCTCTGGTACCCCATCTGACGTTCCGCTTGATCGAAACGCAAGCTTAGGGTTACGCCCGTTACCTCAAAAAAAAAAAAAAAAAAAAAAAAAAAAAAACCTCTGCCGTCCCTCCCACAACACCGACGCTACTGACACATATAGGACGTATGCAGCAATCCCTTCTTTGCAAACGGAGGGTTGCGCTGGTCCCGGAGGCCTCGGTCTTGATCCCTACCACCACCAAGGATGTGCCTCGAGGAGCCAATGGCTCACTCTACAACTGCTTCCCTTAGCTTCCCTCAATCCAAAAACTGTCATCGTATTCCCAGCTGTTTTTCTCCTTCCGTTCCGGCACTCTTCTCAACCGCATGACTTCCAATCCAAGTCTTTTTTTCCTTAGAAACTCTACTCGTCACCAACCTCTACACTAAAAACCTCGGACTTCCAGCTGACACTCGCCAGTCTGCAGCACGGAGAGCTGCTTCACTGCTCCCACGCCTTCTGGATTTACCACCCAGTTCCTCACAATACTCTGTTCCCTCGTTCCGCATTGACAATAGCACGGCTTCTCAGAATCTGCTCCGTCCCTTCATAGATCCAGCAATGCTAAAATTCCAGCACGGTTCATTTCCGCTCCTCCAGCTCCCTCTACTTAATTTGGGGACCCAAGTCCTTCCCAGCATCCTGATTCCGCTTCACCAACAGCCCAGCTTTCGCACCAATTCCTGAACCTGCAACACGGCGTTCCCCCTTTAGGATGATCACAGGCTTCTCTTCGTTCCGCTTCCGCACTTGTTCCTGCGCAACCTCCATCGTTTGTAGGCTTACACGACTACACCCTATCTCATCTTTCTCCCTCCACTCGTATCCAACATGGGCTGTGCTATGCCCGATCCTCCCTGTCCTCCATTCAACAGTTGAAATAGCCAACTTGGCTCCATTACTTTCAATAACCAGGCAATCATCCAACGGAACCAGCACGTTCCTCTCTCTGGCAAATGCTGATCCACTTCTCCCCGTTCTCTTCTTGGGACATACCCTCATTTGGTATTGAACACAGTCCCAGTCTTCAGGCCGCCTCACCGTCCGATCCTCCGACGTCCCGTCCGTTCCTGCCGCTCACGTTCCTCTTTGAATAACGTCTATCTTCCGGGCGACCAAAGCTGACACTGCTCCATTCCGACCTCCCGCCTCCTTGCGCCAGCAGTGCCTTGTGATCCTCCTACCGATCGGCAATAGGGAGAACTGTTCCAAGCTATCATGCCTCCTACTCCTGTAATTTTTCGCCTCGTAGCCCTATGGCACTTCATCGGCTTACCTCTTGGTCCTCTTTTCTGTTCGACGCAACTCAAACGTTCCTCACCCTTGCCGTTCCTGCCCATGTATGGACAACGCCTTTCCATTGCCATCTCGAAGTCCTTCCCAAGACCTCGTAGTCCCAACCCAGTTCCGAGACACCTCTTACAAAAAAAAATTTACTAGGGCACCTTTCCCGTCGTAAGTCATCTACGATCTGGCCTTTCCTCCGGTGTCGTCAGGCCAATCAGCTGCTCAGATTTTTTTGCAGGGATACCTCGGAACGTAACACCGTTCTGTTAGGCCAACCCCCGTGTGAGAAAGTGCGGCGACGTGCGACGTACGTCGCAGAAAATTCCGGGCGGTCGCAGAAAATAATCGCTATGAATTTTTTTTTTATCGTAAGCTGCACTTTTTTCGATATACGCGGAAACAATGATAATTTCGCTAAATATTGACCGATTTTGACGTTCAAACACACAATTTTAACCCTTTTTTCGCCAGCTTTTCAATGGTGCTGACAAGTCACTAGCTTCTCCCATTCTGAAGTTATTTATTTAAAAAAAAAAACATTTAACTTACATTTTTAAACAAACGTGGCTTGCAAATGCATAAGAAAAAACTGCAGCTCGCTGGTAATTTTAGGACTAATATCATGGGGGAAGGAATTAGGTAGAAGGCGACACAACCCGTTTTTAGCGATGACTGGGCATGGAGGAGGGGAATCTGATGGTACTTTGAAAGTGTGGGCTGGGCACGTCTGATAGGTGAGTTTTTTGTGAAACTGAGTGGCCCTCCTGCAGGATACAGGGAATTTTAAAATTCAGTCTTATGCCATGTCCGGTGTTTATTTTTACAAGCATTTTAAAAAATGTTACTGTGGATAAAGTAATGGGGGAAAAGTTATAGAAAGCGTTTTTTTTTAATGAATTTAATGCTTTGCCATGCTTCAAAATAAAAAAAAAATAAAAATCGTTGCTTCAAAGGGCTTGTTTACTTGAAAAATTCTAACACCGGAAAAATTAACCCTGCAGAAAAACGTTTAGGTTACAAAACTGCGTCGCACTGGAACATTATAACACTGGGAGGCCAACCACACTACCTCCGGTCCGAGTCTACCGTCCTTTCCAGTACTAGACTAGGTTAAGATGGTTTTTGTCACCCTCTTCAGTTCAACTTACTACTATAACTTGCTGTTGCTGTGACTTGTTCCTTCAACGATCCCTAATGGTGCCAGTCACCTAAACTCAAGGCGGATGGTTCTCCTTTACCCTGGAACCTGCTTGCAACCGCCTCTTCCGGTGGACTCCTCAGATTCCAGTGGCACCTTCCTCTGCCTCCTTTTCGGCTGCATTCTCTTGCCTTCCGTTGGTTTATAACGGTTTTTTTATGGCAACCTCATCCGTTCGTCCAGCTAAGGATGGTCTTCTTCGGGCTTTACCGAATTCTTCATGCTCTTCCGTCCTTCGTTTGGACAGCCTCTCGTGTTCCATCCCTTCTCTGGGACTACGCATATCTGCCTCTTACTCCGACTCTTCCTCCTCAGCTTTCAGGACAGGCTTTCTGCCTCCAGGATTGATATTCTCCTCCGGTGGTACTCCACGTTCCCTTCCTCGACATGCCATCAAGGGTCTGCCAGATGACCCTTTGAGTGCCCTTCCGTTCCGCAGATCCCTTTCAGCTGCAGTCTTTCCTCAGATCAGCCCTGTGTGCTGCCCGAGCTTCCAGGTATGGAAGATTCTTCTACCTCCGCCACTGAGGAGGGGCCATCCCCTTCGTCACCCCTACATCTCCCAGGCACCAGCCAGGCGCTCCGGCCGTGCCCCTATGGCACACTCAGTCATCTATAGACAACCCAGGCAGCCGCATTCAGCGGTTTTTCCCGACCTCGTCACTCACTTCCCCTCCGCAGCTCGTCGAGGGGCTTTCCTCTAGTTTGGATCATCCATTACATCCTCCGCTCCAGTCGTTCCTTCCGAACCTACCTCTGCAACACACTCCTTCCCATCACCTGTTCTACCATCACCGGTTGTCTCCGTTCCTCTTGGCATTGACGCTACGTCCTCTCCAGCTTTCCTTCCTCCCTCCGGACTCTATACGACTATTGTCTCCATTCCAACCTTCACCAGGCCTTTCTGTAACCTAACCTAGCCTGTCCTTCATTAGTCCAACCACGACACCCAGTCCCTGGACCCTCCACTCCAGAGACACTCAACGTTGACCTGGTCTGCGAAAAGGACCTGCATTATGACATCCAATACATGTTCCTGGGACCATTCTCTCCAGAATTTCAGTCACTTTTTCCATGGTCCCCCTCTACCATTCGTTCCCGACCTATTACCGTTCAGGAATCACACCTCCTCTACCTCCATCGGCCACACCGTCAACCACCTTCCGCCTTCCGGTGTTACCTTCCTCCAGTCACTCATGTACTAAGGATGTTACGCCTTCATCCTCGCCACGTCGACCGTAACCCATTGATCGAGCTTCCAGGACTCTATTCCGCCGCTCCGAACCGTAGGTATCCAACGCCGTTCTTCTGTTTTTCGGGGGCTTCAGGAACCTTTCACTAGTCAGTTCACCAACAAAGCCACAACGCCCTCATTCCTGCAACTACATACCATCTCTTCCACGTTTTCCTTACCTCCAGCTGTTGTATGTTCCTACCGAACTTGTCTGCCTAGGCAACCGCCTTCCGTCTGTACATCACATCCGTTTTATTATCTAAAAAAAAACGGCAAATAAACATGAAACCAAGAAGAATTCTCTCTATGGTGCGGGGGGAACTAATTCATCATTCTTCCCTTCCCCGGCGGTACACCGTTACTACCAAGACATAACACTTCAACCTTTTTCTACTTTGGGCCTGCCTCTATTCCTTCGACCGACGACCTTCCGATGTACTCAACAGATGAATCCACCGCTAGGCTCCCTCCTCTGTTTGATAAGACGTTTGCTCACTTTCACACCAGCCGGCACCCCTCTCTGCGTTGCTAACGGTCAACAGTCTTATTTAAACTTCCCGCGCAGGAGCAACCATATCCGGCTGACAAGCCCTCCTGCAACATGGATGACTCTTCATCTTTGGATGACTCTGGTCAACGGCAAATCGGTCCTACAGACTCCAGCCAAGTCTCACAACCAAATATGCCCATCTCCAAAACCCTGCAAATGTCCAGGATTTGGTGAACCCACCAAGAAAGTGCGTGTCGACCCACATCCAAGTTGTCAACGACACCGTGCCTGTGATGGCCTTAACAAGAAGTGCAGAATTTGCGAGGACATTTCCCCTCCTAGATGGATTCTTATACGCAAACATCAACATTTGTCCAAACAGCGAGCCGATCATGCGCGTCAACAGAAGGAAGCTGCCTCCGCCGTTCCACATTCCGTCAAGACTGTCCCTGCACCAACTTCTTCATCCGCAAGATCGCCGTCTAAAAAAAAAGAACACCACGTCAAGTCTACCCTCAGCAACCACCAATACGACACAAACAGCCACGGTGTCCGTTCCGCCTCTTCCACCAAGGAACTTTCTAAGTGAAAGGTACGACCTCATGTTCCACCTCCGCACTCTTCACATCACCTCAGTTCACATACAACCAAGCATTCTACCCCAACAACTTTGTCCAAACGGAAGGTCTCCTTTCACGATCAGCCTCCGCAATCGTTACTACAGCCCAACCTGCCTGCAACGAAATGCCGTTCCCGCAGTTGCCGGCACGTCCGGCCTACAATCTACAAAGACCAGTGCTCCCGCTATCAAATCCATTCGGATCAAAACAGCGCGTGTTGCATTTGCGCCTCCGCGACAGTACACCATACCTTCCACTGCCACCAAACCGTCTGCTACCGAGGTTCCGCTTATCTCCCAACATTCTAATCTTGTGAATCATCTTCCGCAATCCGACCCTACAACCCAGGATGCTGTACCTCCGCCTCCTATCATTCCTTTCCCCTCGGTGTATGTTTTACGGGAGGTACTTGTCCTAGGAATACACCTCTCTGCCAGAGAAATGGAGGACTTAAATTTCAACATCAATTTTGTTCTCACCTTTGTGGATCACTATTCCGCCGAATACGCCTCCCTTCGATCTGCTTTAACGGAATTGCCAACGCTCCGCCAAACAGCCGCCACAGTGGACAAAAACCGGGCCGAAAACTGCATGTTACGAGCTTCTAATGATGCACTTACGAACGAGCTCGAAATAGTGAATAGACGGCATTACTCCATGAGGTTTACCTACGCCCTCCTCCGTACACACCACAGGTCACTGTTCCTGATCCCGTCCTCACCTCCGTGGCGGGGCCTATTATTTGTGCCCACTCCCGGACACGACGCCCACACAATGAGCCATCCTCCGTTGGTACTACTTCACCTTCTCGCTTCGTCACTACACAATGCGGGACTCCCTCTCCATAAACACTGCATCAAACGGCCCATCACCTCTGCCGTCCCCTTTGGAAGATCCTTCCGTCACCACAACACAGCACTACACCCCGCCGCTTCCAGTTTCTGCTCCAGCACCAACCCATTCTATGACTCCTCCGCCTATCCCAGTAGACTTACAGAAGCCATCAAGTCGTTCTCCTGTCATCCTTCCGTCTACTGCACCTCCTCACCTTCCTCACTCACAACCATCCGACTCTGCGATTGCCACCTCTCATGCTCTCGCCCCAGCCTTCGCTTCTACAACGGATGTCACGACCGAATAGAGTTCTAGCGAAGCCTCTCCTGTCTCCATTTGGCGCCAGACCCTACAATCTCCGCTCTTGTCACGTATTTCGAATTACTCGGTCTGGCTATTCGACAACGCCGCCTCGTTCATTCCGGTTTTTCACAGAATCAACCCAAATACAAAATCTGCGGAAGGACACCTACCGTGCTCCCCATGCCGCGCTAAGGCCACCGGAGTAGCCTTAGGATTTAGGATGATTCCGTAAGCATCTTTCACCCTCCAAATTTCACAACCTCCGTTTTCTTCTGGAATGGCGAGGCGTCCGATTTTACCTTTCCTTTCTTCAGGGGATAGTATGACCATTCTCCTCGACTTGTTTTTACACGAGTGCGCCTCAATCATAAAAAAAAAAAAAATAAATAAATAAACAAACAACGAAGACAAAAGAAGTAAGAAGGCAAGGAAGGAGAAAAGGAAAAGTCGTTTCATCGTGGCCCAAGAGCACACTCTATCTACATATGTTTCCATCTTTCTCTGACGCAACATCCTACCTTCACATCCATCATCCTCAAGACTTACCTCCAGCTTGTCTTCCGTTTTCTTCACAATACCTCCGCTTCCGCACCGTCCTCATCCTTCCCACAAGGTAAGATGTTTCAGCACTTATGCTTGATGCTTAGACCACTGCATGCGGTGTATTTTCACTTTCATATATATATATATATATATATATATATATATATATTATAAGTTATCCTTGAGCTAACCGCAATCCCAATCTCACCCTCCAATTGACCTCACAATCCCTTACGGAGTCTTGCTAATTCCGACTCTGTCGACATGGTGAAAGTGGTTGGCAATGCAGATGTGTCTTCATCGGGAAAAATGGGATGCCAGCTCGTACTGTGGGAAAATTAAACCTAGCCCTCCTCCACAGACGAAGTCTGCTATTAATACAGGTAATGTATGTGTGTGTCGGCTATAAAAAGACTAAAATTGCAGGGCCCGAACCTGCTTAATTTTAGTTTTTATTGCCTAACCAAAAATATACATTACCTTAATTCCTGTGCAAGCCTCCCCTCCATGAGCTAGGTTCTGGAAGGTGGAGAAATGATGCCAACAGCTCGCTGCTCCGGAGCTTATATAAGCAGACCTAGGCCCGTGCATGCGCAGTACCGTACAAGCTAGGCTGGGAAGACAACTTTCGAGATTCTAGGGGAAACTGCTATTCAAACAGGTAATGTATATTTTCGGTTGGGCAATAAAAACTAAAATTAAGCAGGTTCGGGCCCTGCAATTTTAGTCTTTTTGGTTGGGCAACAAAAACCATCTTTAACCAGCCTTGCTGTAAAGATTGAGTTTGCCCCGTAGGAGCTTACAGTACTAATCTTAGCTTGAAAATTCGGCTTCCCTGCCATGCTCGTGACTCACTGCGCAGGACTGGAAGTTACCCAGCCAATATATAACTGAAACTGACCGGAGCGCATCATCTTTCTTCCTAGGCAATCGCTACAGAAGGTTGTCACTGCAGCTCTCCATCGATGGATTTGCCGATCCTCTCTACCGAGGGAGGATGGAAGTGGATCGATCCCCTCTCCTCGATCCGGCCAGGAAGACATCACGTTCACCATTCCTGGTACATCAGTACGCATTTCCCAACAGCCACATCCAAGAAACAGGGTACGCCAAGGTGCGTGGACGATTTGTCCGCCGTTGAAACCTCCATCTCACATTTTCTCCATGCTGCACCAGGCCTTTCCTTCATGTGGTTCCTTCCGGCGGTTCGATCCGCATCAACGGGGCCGTCATCCGATCCTGCCTTCGCCTGTAACTGCCTTCGCCCGTCATCCGACCCAGTCCTTCGCCTCATTATTCTTTGCCTGCGGGTTTGCTCCTGCCTATTCTGTTTCCGACATTCCGAAGACAGTTTTGTGAATTCTCTAACGACCCCGTCGAAAGCTGCTTCACAGGTCTTCCCGGTCCGCTTCCTCCAGTTCCAGTCCCGGTTCCTCAGTCCACTTCATCATTGTGTTGTGCTGAATCGCCGCCTTCTTCAGTTTGCGATGTATCACTTCGAGACTTTTTATCTCTTAGCTCTAACTCACCACTATGGATTATTCCCGATTCCCGGTTCGGGTAAAAGGGATCACGCCCCTTCGGCGATCTGGTCCTCTAGACTGTTGCTCACCAACTACTTCACTGACGCCTGTCGTCTGTTCCCGCACATTGGTCTTATCTCCTTTGCCTTGCAGCCCTCACACGCCTACGGATTCAAGTTTTCAACATGCCCTTGATCCGGGCCCATCGTCATCAACGTTCCTCCTGTCTTGATTCTGTTCGTACAGCTGTAGTCCCACAAGTTGTTGCCATCCGATTCCTCAGTAAGCTGAAGCCAGGCCGTTGCCTCTTTTGAACGATCCCTCTTTCGTTTCTTCTTGTCTCCAATGCCTTTTTTCGGGACCTTGAGCTGAGACATCAGCTGCTTCCCTTTTTTCAACACGACAATCTTAACCGATCCCCAGTTGTGATGCTCCGATTCTGTACCACGGTGTCACCTTTCCCTCTTCCAAACAAGCATCCCGGTCGTTGCAGTCTGACTTCACCTGCTGCTGTTCCTCGATCCATCACCAGATGGAGATGTCTACCTGCACTGCTAGGCCGCGGTCCCACATGCCCGATCCTCCGCTTCATCAGGGACCTTTCATCCGGGACGCACTCATTTGAACTGTAAAGGTTTTCTCTAATTAGTCTGTTTGTATGATGTCGTCCGACTCATCGGCTGAGGATCCCGTCCCACCTAGGATCGCTTTGTTCCTGACCCCACTCCTTGTTGTGTGCTTAAGATTTGCAATAGGAACTAGGGAACATTTTGATCCGCATCCCTGTTGCCAGCACCATAGACAATGTAATGGGCTTCTTTTATGTCGAATTTCTTTTATGTCGACAAAAGACTGGGCTGAGATCCGACGTCATCAAAGAAGTTTACACAAACGTGCGGATCGTCAAAAGCTGCTTAAAGACTGTCCTCTTCTACGCAATGTTGTTGTATCCTCCAAAGTGCTTCCTACATCGATCCCGAAGAAGACATCGACCTTAAAGAAGCCAACGGATCAAGCACCTTAATCCCGGGTATCGTTTTCTAGCAGTCAGTCCCGTTCCATGGTGTCCCCCGCGATTCCCGTTACCTCTGGGGTTCAGCAGGGTAAACCGGTTTACCATTCAAAGCTGGCGTGAAAATCAAGAATGTTACGACACCCTATGGCCCCTCCTCGGTTCCGTCGCTCTCTGCCACCTCCTTTAGCCAAGCATGTCCCTCAGTTGCCTATTCCCCGATCCACGTCATCGGTTTTGACCACTGCTTACAAGAGGGATAGAACTTTCAGCCAGAGACTTGGAGAACTTAGACTTCAACATTCACTTTGTGCTTTTATGGTCAGAGTCTTTTGCCTCAGAGTTGACAAGGCTGCGCAACAATAACGCAATCCTCCAATCCTCTCTTACCGATGCCACGGATCGCAACCTTACTCTACAATCTGACCTAGTTAGTGCTTCAAACTCTCTGGATCTTCTCCGCTTCCGGCACTGCCGTTTACGGATGAACTATTGCCTCAGGTGACACAGACTTCCGTGGGTTTCGCCCCTCCCCTCCACTCCGCCGTGGAGGCTTTATTACTCCAGTCATTCCTGGACTGGGCGCCTGCACGACGTACCCGTCCCTGCTCGATCCCGGTCACCACACGATCCTCTTACTCTTTCCGATTCTCCAGCCGTTACTGTGATCCGTGCCATCCACAAAGCAGCACCTCCTCTTCCGTCCCCTTATGATGATCCATCAGCGACCGCTGTTCTCTACTTTACTCAGACATACTCAGCCTTCTGAGTATGTCGGAGTAAAGTAGAGAACAGCGGTCGCTGATGGAGGACATTGTCGCTGATGGAGGACATTGTCCGGAGGACACTCGCTGGACCCTCTTCCTGTGCCATTACATCCAGTTCTTACATCTATTGTTCAGCCGTCTTGATCCGTGTCATCGCTTAACATTTCTTCTGATCCTACGCTTGGTTCAACGGATGCAACTACGGTCACCTGCATTCCTCCTATTGTCCCGCTTCCCACTGATCGCTCAATAACCGTCACTGCTGCTTCGCTGCAAACCGAACTACCTTCCATAAATGCGCCTGATCCGCTGGCGCTTGTTCTAGAGATTTTTCCGGCTTCTTCGGACATTCGAACCAACCAAACCGTGATCTCTCCAATCTGTTCCGATCCCCCGCTTCGATCCACTGCTCCGCCCAATACGACTTCCTCATGACCTTCTGTTGACCATGATCCTCCCAGCCGACCATGTCCCCTGGAACAAGCTTGGTCCTGTGCTGCAGCCTCTCCATCCTGCCAAACCGTCTCCTCGTACTCGGTTTGGCAGTACGACGACGCCCCCACCTTTGTGCCAATTTTTCCGGGGATCGTTCTCCATTCCAACTCCTCGACAAGGAGTCTCCCGTGCTCTCCATGTCGGCGTCGAGCTAGAAGAGTAGCACTGGGGTTTCGTATCATTCCCGAGTAAATCGCTGACTGTTCTGCAAATTTCTGTTTTCGGGCCGCGAGGAGTTCCGGTCTCGTTCCCAATCCCATCCTCGGGTTCAAGTTCATTACCCCTCGCTACTAAATTCACCGCAGCGACTGGCTCTTTGGACTATACTTCTTTGACACCACGTTCCGCAAATGAACACCATCCGTGACACATGCCCCGTTTCGATGCGCACTATCGCCTGTCCGATGACCAATATGGGTGGTACCCCACCAATATGGGTGGTACCCCACTAGATAATCTATCTCGATCTTTTGCGTTGGCGTCTGCTTCTACCACTTTGTTTCGGATTACTACCTTTCATACCTCTCTGTTGTATCTTCACCGATTGTGCTTCGACCTCCTGACTGTGCTAATGCCGATGCGCCTCTTCTTCCATCATATTTCCAACCCGCTTCGGTCCTGCACCTAGGTCGTTCACGTCACACTTCAACCGGTGTATCGGTCCAGCGCATCATGGTCCGGCGGTTCCATTTTTTTGTCTTAGTTCTCTGTGTTCGTCCGGAAAATGTTTTCACCGTGCACCGAGTTCTGCTTGAGGCCTGACCATTGTTTCCTGATCGTTTACCCGTGCCGTTCTACACGGTTTGTACCATTTTGGCTGAATGGATTTCAAGGACTTGTAAGGACTTTTTCAAGAACTTGTAAGAACTTGTAAGAACTTTTTCAAGGACTTGTAAGGACTTTTTAAGTACCAAGTGTCTAGTACACCAGACACCGGTCAGAAGTTCTGTTACCCACTTGTGTAAAATTTCGTTTCTCATTGAGCAACTAGTAAAGGACACAATTATAGGTCTTATTTTGTATAGTTATTTTCGGTTGGGTTATGTTGAAAATTGTCTCCAATTTCAAGTTATATCCCAGCTAACGACACAAGAATTCCCAAACAGTGCGACAGAAGTTTTCTCTTAGCTCTATCCTATGACTTTTCTTGTCCTAAGAGAGACCAGAAACAGAGCTGAGATACTACACAATTCGCGCACAAAAAAAAAAAAAGATGAGCGTTAAATCAGACTGTGGCAAGCTTACCCACCAAACTACGTATGCCTTCTAACAAAGCAGCACCAAATTCAGTACATACGTAATAACTACCTTATACTCCATGCCAAACACTTTGGCAATCTTGGCCAGACAAAACCTCCGTACAGTAACGCCAAATTAATGTTTGCTAACCTGAACAAAACTTCTTATTAAAATGATTACAACGTATATGTAATATTAACTTTTCACACTGCCATGTAACGGTTTCGTAGATTTCTGAATGAAACTCCCAACTGCTTTATGAATGCAGGTGTGAAGAAGTTAGGGGTTCAGCATCCAACTGATTTTAAGAAAATAAATTCGAAATGATACAAAACAAAAAATTGCCAGTAGAGGCTTTGCTCAATTGGTATGGAAATTAAAAGAAGGACTTGTAAGGACTAAGTAACGCATTTTCAATTTTTCAAGGACTTGTAAGGCCTTACAAATGGTAAAATGATAAATAAGGACTTATAAGGTTTGTAAGCACTGGTACGAACCCTGGTTCTATGCCTGTTCTCGGCCAGCCTGTTCCTGTTCTTCTAGACGACCTGTGTACTTCATCGATTCCCATTCCAAGTCATCGCTGCTACAAGGGACCCAAATAATGCTTCCCGTCCAAGGTAGGATTGGCATTTCTTAGTGACTTACACTCCTGCCTTCCCCCTAGTGTCGAACCGAGTTCTCGATCCCTGGCATCGGCTATTCCTGTTGCTAACCCATGGGACGGAGGATGCCGGGTCCATGGGATCAATGGGCTTGTGTGTTCTGCTCGTGGGGTGGGTACTTCAAACCTAGCCCGCCTCCTAGGGTGACGAAGTCTGCTATTTAAATAAAAGGTAATGGACATTTTCGTGGCAATAAAAATACTAAATTACCAGGGGCACCTGGTTGATTTTAGTTTTTGTTCGCCTATACGAATATATACATTACCTTTTACCCACCCGGCCTTCCCTCGACGGCTAGGTTCATGGGGAATGAAGAAAGATGATGCGCCCGGTCCGTTCCGGTTATATATTGGCTGGGTAACTTTCGGTCCTGCGCAGTGAGTCACGAGCAGGGAAGCCGAATTTTCAAGCTAGGATTAGTAGAGCTCCTTGGAGGGGGGGGGGGACAACTGCTATTTAAATAAAAGATAATGTATATTTTTGTATAGGCAAACAACTACTAAAATCAACCAGGTGCCCTGGTATTTTAGTCTTTTTGGCTCCTTTCCACCATCTATTGAATGAAAAAAGTGTCATTTCCAAATTTTTAGTACCATTTTCTTGTTGTAGCCCAAATAGTATTTCCCATCCAGTATTGTTTGAAACTGATGTTTCAAACCAAATGTATATCGCCCACTTTTAGTTGCTATATTTGACAGACCCCCCTTAATTTTAAAATCCTCTTATAGAAGTATTTTAGATAGTCTTAGGTTTTTCAAAAACTCCCAAGTTTATCAAAAATCTACGCGCCAGAAGTGGAGATATTGGTACCTGAAAAACAACTCTTTTAAGAGTTCAGAATCAGAAGGTAATGACATTACAATAGGCTCCTGCAAACTTTGACCGGCGACTTCTCGCTACATTTTGTTATTAAGCCAAAATAAAATTTCAGGTACCAATATAGCCACGTCTGGCGCATAGACTACGGCAACCCCTCGTGAACTATTAAAAAATTTGGCTTGAAACATCGCACAGGTATCTGCGAGCACTGAGGGTTCAGAGTCGATAAGCGTCTTGGTCCCAGCTGTACATCTCTGGCTTCTTACAGACCTAAGTTCGATCATGGTGAAGGGAAGTGTATATGTACGGTTTTTTCTCTGGTTGTTTCCCATCATTGTACAAGGGTTTCCTCCGGGGACTCCGGTTTTTCTCCCTCCTGCGGCAAAAAACAACTGACACAAAGCTTATTGGCTGACAACGTATATTCTATTTTTATATTGTTGTGCGGTTAAAAAAAAAATTTTAGTCACTTTACACTCACTATTTACTCACTTTTTTACAATAATTTTCACTATTTTTGGGTACAATTTTGCTGGAAGCCCTGCTTGTGTGTTCCTTGCATTGGCTTCTCTACTCCTGCTAATCGAAATCCTTTTGCTGACGGTCACAAGTTGTGGCCTGCTCCCGTTCTCCACTAGATGGATGCTGTGCCCTCCATTTGCTGTTTCCTTTCTACTTAGAACACAGTGCATGTCCCGGATCAGGCTTGATCTGTTGATATATTTGTTTACGCCCATCTCGTCGTCTATGTTGACTGCCTCCCGCACCGCTTTACTACGCATTATTAGTGTCCATGAAGACTTTGCTGTCTTTTTATTTGAAGAGCTTTAACATCATGTAATTCTTCCGTTCAATTACAATTGTTAACAAACTGATCCAGCTGTTGTTGCTTTATACAAGAATATGCCTGCAATTCTCACTGACTAATTTAGTCTAGATGTCTCTTCTTCCCGTTCTACTGCAAACATCCGCAGTTCTGTTACAACATTACGTGTTTCCTAAACTGATGCCGATGTTCACCAAAAATAAAATGCAAGTTTTTCCAGCAAGATCATTTTTCGACAATCATATTGAAAAAAAAACCCTGCGAGCGGCCCCTCGGAAGTTGGCTTCTCAACCGACTTTTTCAACGATGAACAATGGAGTGGACCAGAACTTAACTGAAGTCTTTCTCACATCCGAACGTGGAAGTGACTCAGCTTCTCATCCCACCGGCTTCACTCCACCTTTCCTGCCGCTGACCGGGCTCATGAAAGTTGTCTCCCCAATCCAGACTTCCATCTCGAACCTGCATCCTCATCACCAAAAGAGACAATGAAGTGTCAACAACGACCTTCGGATGGCGTCTAAAGTCAGCGGTCTTGACAGCGAAAGACCCTCGTCAATCAACAAAGCGAACCATGGAGTTCACAAATGACACCGCAACACCGTAAAGATGTCTGAAATTCCAATGTTTTCGGTTCGCAGCTAATGTAAAACCGAAAGTAACCATGAAACGATGGTCATCACTATGAAAGTGATAACAAAAGATCTTCGGCTATCGTTGGCCGTGTCGTGCAGTTTTTACGGTGTTTCTTCCAGTTGACCAAGCGGTCACTGCAATGGAAACTCCTTCTATATCTTGCATTTCTTTTTATTTTGTTAAGGATTTTTAATTTTTTTAACTTTAAATTCCTTGCTGGTTGATTCATGGCTTGTTAATTTCTTGCCATTAGTTTTCGTTAAGGAATTTTTAATTTTTTAATTTTAAATTCCTTCCTTGTTACTAATACTGTATTTTGTTTGAGGGTCTGTGGCTGCATTAGGGCATTTTACTACGTTTGCTCTGCAGCTTTTGTTGTGCAGTGTGAGGCCTATTGGTAAGTCGTTTGGATTTTTGGAATGAAAATCAGGGATCTGCAGAACGAACCCTTTTGTTGCCTTTTGCTGGCTAAGTTTTCTGCTGTTTTGTTTCTCAACTCCAAAGATGCAAGACTCTGTAGGAGGTTGACCCGGACGCCCCTCCCCCTCACCCCACCTCGCTCCTGGCGTGTGGTTGGGTTGGAATAATTTACTCATTGCGAATGGAAACTCATCCATCATCATCTCTTGAGTTGAAATTAAATTCAGGTCTTGTCTTATAAAGACGTCGAGTGTCGAATTTGGAAAATGGAGTTGTCCACTTTTGCACTTCAGGTCAACTTTTTTGTCTACTTGCATGAGCCCTCCCCCTCCCCCCCCAGCTCCGGTGGCATTGTTCGGGTGGGGGCTTTTTCATTCTTGTCTGAGGTCCAGACGCCGTTCTGGGAGGTAATGGTGCCGAACGGCATTTTGAGTTTGGGGTTGAGCGTAGATTTGGATAAAAACTTTATCAATCTAGGTGACGCCAGTGTTTTCTTCTCGGAACATAGCAGTTTTCTCTATGCATTCCGTACTTCTATTTTTTGGGGCATTTTGCATTTGGCGACTTGAGCAGAGAACACGTCCTCCCTCGTTCTCAGGTTCATGCCTGCAAGCGTTTTCCACAATCCACGTTACACGGACTTCTGCACGTCACAGCAGCACGTCGCGCGTTGCAGGGGTCACCCCCTTTTCAAGACATGGGACGTTTCCGTGGATTCTCACAACGTGGAAGGGGGTGCCTCTCGGGGTCGTCCCCCCAGGAGCAGGTATGGATGTTTTTCTCCCCTCACCTTCCTCCACTTCTCTAGCAGGTGGGGGAAAGGTTTCGTCGCTATGTGGACAACTGGGAGCTCATCACCAATGGCGTGTTCACTCTCTCTGCTGTAGGCCGAGGCCATTTGTCGCTATTTGTGTGTGAACCAGCGCTGAGTTCAGCCTCAGTAAGCTGAACCGACATCTAGAGAAGTAGCGTTTCAAGATGGAGACGTGCATGTATGTTTCGTTGCACCAGGGGATTCGGCATCTGTTTTGCCTTTTTGTAGGAGGTCAATCGTTCCAGTTTTGTGGCCTACCCTTTGGCAACCGGATCTCATGCTTTCACGGCAGTGCTTTGCCTGGGTTGGGGGGTTTCTACGTCGTCTGGACATTGAAGCCCATGCCTACATCGGCGATTGGTTGCTCCGCCATCAGTCGGAGGAAGTACTCAAGTGGCCATTGGACAGGTGTCTTCAAGGTTCTGGGTCAAGGTGTCCAGTTGGAAAAGTCCAGGCTGGTGCTGTGCAGGCGGTTTGTGTTCCTCTGCGCTCAGTTCGATACAGACGAATTCACGGTTTGGCCGTCGCAGGAACAGGTAGAGAAGTAACAGGATCGTATGAAAAGGTTGCAGTTGGCCACCGAGATTACATTAGTGGACCTGGCGTCAGTAATAGATGTCGTCTATTCCTGCGCTGAGCTAGTTCCTTTCAGGGAATGGAAGGTCAGACCGATGCATTGGTTCAGGAACCAGGAGTGTCAACCTCGTCATCCTGGTGGGACGTGATTTCTCTGGACAGTTTGCAGGTGGATACCATTCAGTGGTGGGGCGACCCCCCTCAACACCTGCCGGGGAGTGCCGATTCAATACCCTACGCTGTTTGGAATTCTCTTCATGGACGCGTCATCCACAGGCTGGGAGGCGCACTTCGAGGGTCTCATGACGGCGGGAGTGTGGTCAGATGACGAGTGCCAGTTGTACATCAAGGTTCTGGAGAAGCAAGCAAAACGTCGGGCGGTGCAGGACTGGGAAGGAGTTTTGCGTGGAAAGACTGTGATAGGCGGGGATGGCCATGAAGGACAACACGACGGCGGTGGCTCATGTCATGATAGGGGGAGGGACTCGTTCTTGGTTGATGATGGAAGAGACCTCCCTGCTGTTTCGACTGCGCGAAGCCCTGCATCTCAACCTGCGTCTGCGTCATGTAGCAGGAAAGCTCCATAATCTAGCAGACGAGGTGTCACGTCAGAGAACTTCCAGAACAGAATGAAGGTTCGATCCCAGCCTGTGCCAGAGCTCGTTATTGACGTCGGGAAAGCCCTGGGTGGGCCTGTTTGCGACATGCTACAACTACCAACTCCCACACTTTATCTCGCCGTTTCCGGTCTCAATGATGTGGGCCACGGACGCTCTCTGTTCCCCCCGTTCTCGCTTCTGCAAGCATTTCGGAACAGGCTTTGCAAGTCAACCGGGAGAATGCTTTTTGGTGGCACCACTCTGACCAGCTGCGTCATGGTTTCCTGACTTGGTGGAACTGTCGAAGGAGGACCCACTTCCTCTACCCCTCCCGGACTCCATCCTGACCCAGCACGAAGTGCGGCGACCCACCCTTGTCCCGCTATGCTTCATCTTCACGGGTGAAAACTGTGGTGAGGAATTTGGAAGGAGAGGGTTTTACCACCGAGGCCTCAGATCGGAGTAGGGTTGCCTCCCTTCGTCAACGAGGAAGAACAGTGAGGCCAGGTGGAAGGTTTGGCATTTCTGGTGCCAGAAGAAGGGATGTGATCCAATGGACCATACCGAAGCCACTTTGTCGTCCTACTTGAAGGAACCTTTCGCCAAGGGCCTGTCCCCGACTGCCATCAAGGGGTATAGATCGGCCATCAACTCTGTTTTGTCGATCCTGGGAATAAGAAGCTTGTGGCCAGTGAACATGTTTCACGCCTGGTCTGGGCGTTTATGGATGGAAGACCCGAGGCCTTACTGTTGTTCCCCAAATGGAACTTGCCCTTGGTGTTGGCCGATCTGGAGTTGGCGCCTTATGGACCTCTTTACTCAGCTCCGTTGCTTCTACTGTCACAGAGGACTCTTTTTCTTGGTGGCTCTGGCTTCGGCCATCTCTAGTGAGAGATGGCAAGAACATCCGTTTTACTCGAGACTGGTCATTTGAGTGTTGGGTTTTCCAGCTGGCTTCCTTGTGAAGAATCAAATACCAGAGGTGGCCCCCATGCCTTTGGTGATTAAGGCATCGAAGCCAGTGGTTGATCCAGGGGATACGGAGTGGACCCAAGGCTCGGTCCGGGCTCTCCACCTTTTCTTAAGGCCAATTTGACGGCGCAGTCTGGACGTCCGGGACGAGCAGGATCTACACTCATTCCGCAGTTTTTGCAATGGGATCGAGCTTCTGAAGGTGTCCTTCCCTTACCATCACCGGCGAAGATAGGGAAATGGATTTGTGAGATCATCACGCAAGCGTATGAGCACGGACTGGACCATCTGGACATCCATGCTAATGTGAGGGGCCCACGCGTTGAAGGCTTTGGCTGTGTCTTGGGCCTTCACGTCTGGCACCCTGCTTAATGATGTGGTAGCTGCTTGCTCTTGGACCAACAAGAACACCTTCATCGCCCATTATCTTTGTGATACAGATGGGGCGAGTGGGAATGGTCTGGAGCACCCCCATGTGGCGGCTGGAAGTGTTGTTGGGGAGTGAGTGAAGTTTGTGTACACAGTGGAAAGGAGATGACACAACACAAGGAGTGTTGCAGTGTCATCATGCCCGCTGGGACTTTCTTTAAATGAGAGAGAGAAGGGGGGCAAAGGCAGTGAAGTTCAGGTGACACGTCACGAGGCAGTGGTTGGTGTTGCAATGGTGAAAGGTTTCCTGTTAAAGTGCATACTGGAGAGATTCCAACCCGACACGAGGAGTGTTGAGGGGTTGGTCCACATGAACTTTTTCCTGGTGAAGAAGTTGTGGGGAAATGCACCTTGTACACAGTGGAAAGATAGACAGTTGTCATCACTGTTGCCCTGCGGCAATACCAGTGGTGGATCACAGTCCATGGCTGAGGACCTCGCCCGAGACAAGAGCTGAGATGGGTAAAGGTACTTTGCTGGCAGTGTTTAAAATGTGATGTGTACCGTATTGTTGGTGTGGAGTGCAATGCAACGAGAGTTAGCAGGGTTCGTGCTGTCCCACCGGCCTATTGGACAAATTCAGCACATACTAGAGGTTAGTATTTTACAGATAGTAAGAAACGACAATTTTAACTTGATTAAAATTAGTTTTTACTATCCTAAAATACTTACCTCTAGTAGGACCCGCCCAGCCTCCCCGCTTCGCCGAACCCTGGAAAAGTCGAGTTGTGGGTTCCGGAAAACGAAGTGTCATTGTTGGGCTGGCGCTGGCTTGTTGGAGGCAACGATTGTTGCGCACCAAGTGGCAGATAGGCTAACCTCATTGCATTGCAAGTGTTGCAGGTGTTTTAAACTTTTATGGGGTTTAAAAAATCGGGTAGAAAAGCAAATCGAAAACGATTTTAGCACATACTAGAGGTAAGTATTTTAGGATAGTAAAAACTAATTTTAATCAAGTTAAAATTGTCGTTTCTCAAGACAAACTTTTTTTTTCTTTGGCACCCCAGTGCCAAAAGACCTCCAACTTCAAACCACTGTATCTCTAGAAGTTACCATCCGAAATGACCAAACTTAGTCTTTCTTAATAGCCACTTACTTGAACTTTCATCCACCGGAAACAGAACTCAAAATTTCTTTCTGGTTCTCCAGCTACAGCCTTATAAAAAAGTCACCAAACTGGGCTGTAACGCACCCACTTCCGGTCATCATAACGTTAACATTTCTGTACATTTGTAATCAATTCTTTTTATTTTCTTTTAGGCATAAAGCCAAATTAGGTTAGCTTAGTTGTGCGTTAGGAGGGGCTTCCTTTGTAAAGGTATTTAACCTCATGATTAGGTTGTTTAGAACATAAGTGTGATATTTTTTATCTTGTTTGTTGCGCACCAAAAATTATGAAAAATGTCCAGCCCACATGAAAATTTGTTATCTGCCTCTACAAATAATGCCCCGATTAATGCGTTTTAGCATTCTTTAATAACTTATTATTTGTCCCTTTGTTATTTTAACTTGCCCCGTGAACACTACCACTTGCTCGACGATTTTATTTAACGTTAATATTTACCGGACAGAATTTTTGGTGTACATATTTTTGTCGAAAATCTCCGTTAAAATCGCCGACCGTGACCACCATTCCTAAGCCGAATAAACTAGCTTTCCTTCTATTAATTAAGTATATCTTATAAAGATCTGTTCCATGCAATCCCAAAGTCAGTCTGTGCAATATACTTCGTCCCCCCCCCCAACCTAGTTGTGGTGTGTAACAGTGCAGTTTGCCATTAAAGCTTGTTAAATTTAGCAGTAGTGAATTATTCACTGCAAAGGCCACTCTACTAAGCTTTACTTCAAAACACTCCACGAAATAGTCATGTAAATAAAAATCCTGCAGTCAGTATTTTAATACAAAGGCCAATTCCCAATGTACATGTGTTCAAAACGCATTTGGCCTATCTTTACATGTCCCTACTCCTTCAAACGGCACTACACCAAAACCCTTTGCTCAACTGACTTCTCCTCCCACTTTCCATTGTTCTCCTGGCCCTCCACCAATCAGATGCCCGTAGCTCTCCTCGGCGTCCACACTTTTGCAACCAAAATCCGATGCTCCAGCATAAAAAGCCCCAGTTGCCCTCCCTCTACAGCTCAGTCAGTACAGCTCACAGATCTCAAGCTAGAGGTGGTCACGCCGACCGGGAAGGGAGACGATGCCGTCCGATTGTTGCCATGCCGGGCAGGTGGTGGTGGTTCGTATCTTCTCATAGTTAAATTTGAAAGCTAGGATTTAGGCCCCAAAATCTAAATTCTTAGATCATAACTATTAAAACTTAACTTCAAGCTTGTGAAATTATGGATGTAACTTTTTCTATCGGCAGTTTCTAGTCTAAGTTAACCATAACGTCAGGGTAGTTCCCTTCCTAAAACCATGTTATCTTACTTATTTTATAGCTTAATCTAAGTGAAAGTCTTCTTAAATTGCTAGCGTTTGTCGAGGCAGAACTAGGCAGATTTAATAAGAAGTTTAGTATGATTTGAAAGTGCACTTCTTACTACTAAACTGTAAACCCGATTCATAACTTGCTGTTGTAATTGAGAGATTGAAATAGACCTGAAGGTAACTTCCTAGATGTGAAGTTGATTTATTCTGAAACCGTAATTCGGTAGTGAAATTTATATTTTTGAATTTTCCTGTTGCTTTTAAACTAAAGCGTTTTTGTATCAACGTGTAAATTGTAACGTTTGCGATGTTGATTTGTTAACTGTCTAAAATAAACCAAGAGTTTAGAACGTAAGTTTTGTTTCCCCCCTCGTGTTAATTGTTGAGTTAGATTTAATGTTAACCTTTACTTGCTAGATAACTCCAGTTTGTTACAATTAACGTCACTGCACCATGGTGGCAGCGCGTACCTAGTGTAAATAGTACTTGTTAAACCTACATTATTGTTAGGACATTGTCGCTCCGTTCCCTACATCGGGCCCGTAGCCAAACTGTGCTTTGACAAACAAACAAATCACGTGAAAGTATTATTTTAACCAAGACCAAAGTCAACCAGATGTCAGGGATGTTTCAAGCACCTCAGCCGTTGTAGCATCCGCCGTTACAATTTGGTGGCAGCGGTGGGATCAACAGGTGCTGTTCCCAACAAGCGTTTCCCCCTTGCCATGCTACTATGCCAAATTCGTTGATGGACGTAACCCACTTCCATCCAGATGTCTGTGACTAAGTAAAAACAGTCACGAAGCAGATGCCCGTACTGAAAGTTACTAACAGTACAAAAAAATCGCCCAGCAGTTAAAACCTCAACTTCTGGAGCCAGGAAGCAGAGTTTGCAAACGTGGGATGTCCCAGCCAGACCCTTGCCTGTGAGGAGGATCCGCCCATAAGGACCAGGAGCTTCGTAGCATCCCACAGTGAAACTTGGATACCACATCCCAAGTTTCAGTGAAGTAGTCCACTTCAAAAACGTTCTACTTGTGATTTTGTGCAAGCCTTCTTCAACCAGCGGTGGAGGATTGGAGTAGGACTTGACTGACCGCTCAGTGATTGAATATTTGGGTAAGTGTACATGAGATATGCTGTAGGCCGCCAAGCCGATTGTTGTAATTAGATTCATTATTTTAATGGATTATTTATTCATACACCAGAGTGCTAGGAAGGTCTTAAAGGTGTATTTATTGTATATCTTGCTGGATTTGGGAGAGAAGTGTTTTTAGTAACTCGCTCTGCTCAAATGTTTTAACGTAAATTAATTTGCGGCTGCATTTAATTTGGATTTCATTTATAAAGGCTTTATTTTTGAAACGTAACGTTAAAAACTAAAAATGTTTGAAATGGATACTTTGGAAGAGATTATTCTTGACATTCAGAATAAAGACCTCAAAAAGGCCTGTTTAAAACTTGGTTTTACCGTAAGTGATTCTCGAGCAAAGTCACAGGCAATCTTAAGAGCAGCGCTCGAAGATAACAAACTAGACTTAGACGAACTCTGATGCATTAGCAAGCGCTATTGAAAAGAGAGATGCTGCCATTCTGGCAAAGAAAGAATTAGCAGCTAAAGAGAATGAGCTTTTTTTAAAGGCTGAAGAATTAAAATTAAGGGCTTTGGAAATGGCGGATGCAGATAAACGCCGAGCCCATGAGTTGGCCCTTAGGGACCAAGAAGCCCAAATTAGAGCCAGAGAAGCTTTAATTAAGGATAAAGAAAAAGAGCGTGCTAACGCCCAAGAATTACGTAGACTTGATAAGCAGATAGAATTAGCTGAGCTAAACGCTGCTAACGTAAATGTGAATGTTACTCCGGCTCCGAACGTAGCTAACGGCGCTCCCCCAAACCCAGTTGTTAAACATGGCAAAATTGCCGATGTGGTTCGTCTAGTGACAAAATGGACTCCGAAAACGGAAATTAATGTTTTTTTGAAAATTGTTGAAAGGACTATGATACCCAAAATATACCTAGAAACCAATGCACCGGGTTATTACCATTAATGGGAGAGGTGTGTGACCAATCAAGGTGTGTGACCAATTAACGGAAGCAGAAATGCAAGATTACGACGTTGTCAAAATTAAATTGCTTGACAGGTTTGTCCAAACTAAAGAGTCGGTTCAAACTGCGTTTCGTTCTCTTGAAAAAGAAAGTGAACAATTGTATCAAGATTTATCTTTTGAGTTAGAGACTTTATTTTCACGATGGCTTTCTCTAGCCAAGATTAATGGGGATTATAACCTGGTTAACCTAATGCTTTTAGAGCAGTTCTCGAAATCTTGCCCTGTTCCCTTGCGCAAATGGTTGCCCGATCAAGTTAAGACTGGCACCTTGGCTGAAGCGGCCAAATTGTGTGATGAGTACACCACACGCAATAAAGTGCTGTTGACGCTACGTCGCATGTCGTAAAAACACAGCCTATTGTTAACCTGTCTACTCGGACTTCAAAAGTCTTTTCTAGATAAGGTAAACAAACCAGTAAAGTATTAGCTAACCCAGCTGGGCTTAATAATAACAGTGACAGCGTAACTAGCTCCGATGCTAACGCTGATAGTGACAATATAAAACCTAACAATGTTAGAACGTGTTACGAATGCGGCTCAAGCACGCACTTACGTAATAGATGCCCCGAACTTAATCAAAAGGGTCCTCCAGAGCATGCTAACGCTTGTTTTCTCATCGGGAAAAATGCCGGTAAGGTTTTAGCTTCTAGCACTACGTACGGCAGCGTAAGAGAGCGTAAATTAAAATTTTATGTGACTCCGGCAGTTCGGTTTCGATTGTCAGCGCCAAAATAGCCAACAATTGGCCACGTTTGAAACAAAAGGATCGTTGTAGCACTATTTTGAGCAGCGAAATAGTAGAGTTGCTACAAGTAAATTTAAGCCTAAACCTAAATGATGGTGCTGTGCTAAAAACTGTAGCTTGCATCTCTAAGGCTAGTTCAATTTTTGACGTCGTGCTAGGAATAAACTCTTTGAATCTACTACACAGGTCAAAAGTAAACACGCCAAGTGAATTGCCCCCCCGCTTCGTGTGTGGCAACTCCCCCTGAGCAGTCGAGCATTGCAAAGCCCAGAGCCCGTCATTAAAAAAGGCGTAGGCGCCAGCGTAAACAAACCAGCCCCGCGGGATTGGTCAAGCCCCAAATCCCCTCCTTTGACAAATGGATGGACCGTCGCCATCTTTGCTTACGTAATGAAACAACGAAAGACGCGTTAAACCTGCCTCCTAAAGGCAAAATTAAACGAAGTTTGTCAGCTAGTGACCTTAACAATAGTTGGTTCATGCCCGTAAAGCCAGAAATTAATGAATTTAGCTTTCCCGAGTGGCTTGCTGTGCGTAACTTATCCTGGCCTAACCTACGGTCAGAAATGAGTAAATCTGTCAACTTAGAAGTCGGCAGCAAACGTGCTTCCCGTTAAGTGTTTTAATTTCTTTTCTGAATACAGTAAAGTCAGTCTTCCTGAGCTTAATAAATTCAGGGTGCCAGTTGTTTGAAACTTAAATAAGAGTTTTGTTCCCCGATCCTTTTAAATTAGGACCCGATGTTTTAAGGTTAAACTCTTATCTTGTGTAAAGGTGGATTTTTTGTGCTTGATCACCACAATTATAGAGCTCTTTAACCTAAATAATTGTTTTTTCGTTGAAACGAAGGTTATAAATTATTCTAACCAAAACTTAAAATGTAGTTTTATCAGTATAAGAGTAGGTAAAACCTCAGAATAGGTCTCTCAACTGAACAAATAAAAACTTGCGTAGTATTTTTTCCTGAAATAGTTTTTTTGTGCAAACAGGTGCAAGCCACCCAGCTTAACCCTAGTAGTGTAAAATTTTTTCATGTTGAGTGTTTTTTCTACACTAAAAACCAGAAAACTTGCAAACTAGTTTACCCTCCCAGTTCTTTTTAAACTGTAGTTGTATGCCGCTACAAATGTGGCTACATCCGTGAACACCTAACCTAAACATCAAAATTGTGTTTATTGTTTTAAAACTTCAGAGACTGCAGTGCTGTACAAACCTGGAAAGTATTACTTGAACACAGACACTTTAAGTCGGTATTTTGTCTAAACTGTATTTTTAAATACTTCGTTTTCAGTGTAAAATTCTGCTGAGAACCATTTATTTATTTTCGAAACATCTATGTAAAAATTTTCTTTTAACTTTGTTCCTGGTTTGTTGAGAGTACGTCCATAATAAAAAGCAACTCTCAGTTAATTTCCCGTTTCGGAACTTCTCACCTAAATTTTAAGTGCCAATGCTTTATTCTTTCTGTTATTATCAACGCCTTCCTTTGTGGAAGGATATTAACAGACATTATAACGATACCTATTAAATATTCATTAGGAATATTCTACAGGAGTTGCAACTTGTTCCCGGTTGACTCCTCTTTAAGTCTGTACGAAATTTTTTTCTTCCTAAAAAAGAAATCTGTCTACCCCTGGGAGAAAAAGGATAGCCCTGTTAAATTTAACATGTAAACAAGTTGTTTGGCAACCTTAAACCATTCTAGTGGGAGTAGTTTAACAGTAAATAGAGCTGGTCGTTTACGGCGAACCCATAGTATTCGATTTTCTCACCCCTATCGCAGGCTAGGTTAATTGAAATGCCGTGGAGGATTAATTTCGCAGTCATGCCAGATAAAAAAAAATGGCTAGACTTGAGCAGAGGCAGAATCCGTAAGGGACGTATTACCAGAGCAATAGACAGCCTCATTTACTTGTTATAACGAAACAACAAAATTATTGTTTCTTGATTTAAATGTCTTTTGCTCAATTCCCTGGTTGCTGGTATGATATTCCTGCATTAAGTAGCGCGGACAGCAACTAGTTAATTTTGCAAAAATTAATGTTCCCTTTTTATTTCGTCACTATTGAATTTTGCATAAAATTTTCCAAGCCACAAAAACGTTAGTCCCCCAAAAATATAAAACGGCAAAGTTTATTTTTTTTGGTAAAAAGTGTGTAATATTTTCTTGTGGATCCGGGGATAGGATACCATCCCACCTGTTATCTCATTCTATGACCAGAATGAATGAAAATTGAGAATAGTTTCTCACTGGCGATAATACTTAACTCGTGTTGTTCTTGTATTTTTCTACATGGCTTGGCAGACTTGATAGTGGCATGTCTTGTGTGCACTGAACTTTTCCGTTCTAGCTTCCATTTAGAGTTCATCAGGAACCCCAAATGGAATCCTCTGCGTGGGGGCTTGTAAAGGGCTTTTTAGCCAAAAACCATTTTGGAGAGGATACCTGAACTCCAGTCGTCAAAAAAACCTCAGGGAACCTTCGTTTCTCAAGACGAACTTTTTTTCTTCTTTGGCACCCCAGCGCCAAAAGACCTCCAACTTCAAACCACTGTATCTCCAGAAATTACCATCCGAAATGACCAAACTTAGTTTTTCTTAATAGCCACTTACTTGAACTTTCATCCCCCAGAAATAGAACTCAAAATGTCCTTCTGGTTCTCCAGCTACAGCCTTATAAAAAAGTCACCAAACTGGGCCGTAACGCACCCACTTCCGGTCATCGTAACTTCAACATTTCTGTACATTTGTAATCAATTCTTTTTATTTTCTTTTAGGCATAAAGCCAAATTAGGTTAGCTTAGTTGTGGGTTAGGAGGGACTTTCTTTGCAAAGGTACTTAACCTCATAATTAGGTTGTTTAGAACGTAAGTGTGATATTTTTTATCTTGTTTGTTGCGCACCAAAAATTATGAAAAATGTCCAGCCCACATGAAAATTAGTTATCTGCCTCTACAAATAATGCCCTGATTAATGCGTTTTAGCATTCTTTAATAACTTATTATTTATCCCTTTGTTATTTTAACTTGCCCCGTGAACACTACCACTTGCTCAACGATTTTATTTAACGTTAATTTTTACCGGACATGAATGACATCGCAAGAGTCACAAAGCAGCTGGATGTGGTGAAGCACATTCTTGGCACTGCAATTTCAAGACGTGATGCGGAGTGTTTACTGCCGCGAATGATGATAATGACGGGGGTATTTCACAAATTGCCTCACAATCAGTCCAGGAAGCCAGTGCTTCTCAAGGAGGATGAGAGCCCAGGAGTGGAGAGGGACCACAATTTGAAAAGCTGCTTTTTGTGAATCATCTTCCTGATCATGACACTCGAATCTCTCCAGTTTCATCATGGATCAAATCTCTAACGTATTCATAAACTTCACGAGAGGTCATGTTAGCATCACATCCACCTAGAAATATTTTTGCGCTTCTTCCGCACGGTCTGATCCATCCTCTTGAGGGTCCTGCGTCATCATCAGGTTGGCTAATTTCTGCATCCTGGTGGGATGGTTTCTCCGTGCTATCTCCATTCGGACCAGAGTCAGAAGACGGTGAGACATCACTGGTGTGAGATGGGTCGGTCGGCCATTCAGGAGTGCAGTCGCTAAGTCTCTCCTCTTCTCGCAGACGAGGAGGGGAGTTGGAGCAGGAGAGAAGAGGAAGTATGGGGGGGAGGGAGAGAAGGGGGATGCGTTTGCAGTTTCTTCCAAAAGTTTTGAATAGAGGAATGCAAGTCAGAGACCTTGGTGGAAGGAGCACAAACCTTGCTATCAAATTCATTCCACTGGGAAGTCCTAAGTTTTTCATTCTTTTCTTGTTAGTTTCGGTCGCAGTACAGGCTTTCAAAGAACTGTTAACTTCTTTCAGATTGCTGACCACTCTCAATTCGACTTTTTCAAGTTGCCTCACAGAGTTCTTCGCCATGCTGTTTACTTTTTCGTGTGCTTTAAGAGTACTGCGAATTTTGTCCCGCGCTTCTTTCAAAACATTCATCAAAGGTTCACTCAGGGTATCATTCTTATTTCTGTCATTGACGGTCACGCAAGCATCTTGAAAAGCGGCCAACTGCAGCTTCAAGGCGTTGATGAGGTCTTTCGTTTGGTGTGAAGAGTCGATGTCGTACTCGTAGTTCTCGGTAAGAGGAGGCCAC
>JAHWFP010096548.1:0-19053 GCA_023313725.1 Lithobius niger
GTCAGCTAAATCTTCCGCCATCTGAAAAGTAAGCAGCAATACTTTTCAAACCTAAATTATTCAGTGTTATTTTTTTTCTAGTTAACGTTAATTTAATAATATTTTTTTAATAAATTTAAATTCATATATAAAAAGTATATCTAAAAAGAGAATTTTGGTCACAATTATACGACCTCTCACGATAAAGAATGTTTGCGAAAAACACTCGAACTTTGCTTAACAATGTGGTACAAGCGTGTCTCGGAAAGCCAAAAAGAGGCTCACAAATAGCATGAAATGCTTCAGCTTCCGGGGCTTTGCCCTGGACCCCACTGGGGAAGCTTACAGCGCTCCCCCAGACCCCCTAGCTGGTTTCGCCCGGCCCCTGCTAGACCACATTTTTACAGAAAATGTTCATTTCGTTTGCTCCCCGTCGTGGAATTTTTGCCCCCCCCCCCCCCCAATCGGGAGTTGGCTCGCACCACTACTGTTGGTTAATCTTCAAATCTGTCACCCTGAAAGGGGGCCCTCCCTTGGATTTGCCCGTATACTCCTTCTTCCCCGCCTCCCAACAAAATTTTTAAAAATTCCCAGTCCACCACTGCTGCCTCTTTCTGCTGACTAATTGTTTATTTCTGTCTTTTAGGGATGGTGGACTCCTCCATGATGCCTGAACTGGGCTTTCTCGTGGACATTCGCCACTCAGCAGTCTACGGAAGTGTATATGCCATCGGGGACGTGGCCTTCTGCCTCGGATTCGCCATCGGTGGGTTAATTACCAATTTTTTTAAACAAAAAATTCTGTGTTTCCTACTTTTTTTTT
This sequence comes from Lithobius niger, assembly GCA_023313725.1. Taxonomy (NCBI): domain Eukaryota; kingdom Metazoa; phylum Arthropoda; class Chilopoda; order Lithobiomorpha; family Lithobiidae; genus Lithobius; species Lithobius niger. The sequence goes on from JAHWFP010096548.1 coordinate 803, forward strand.
CACTTAAACCCGCAGCGATCCGTGAATCGCTCCTATTGCAGGGAATCTCTTTAAAACCATCGTACCTGCACATTTAGGGTAATGGTTCCGGAAAAACATGGTTTAAGGACGATTTTTGCAATAGGTCTTTATAAGGAAATGTGTGCGGTATTTCACCATTTTTTGTATCATCTTTGCTTTAGTGTTATTCTGTAACGAGTTCCGAAACACTTTAAGGGCACTCGCGCACTGAGCGACCAAGCCGCGCGACCAGCAAGAATGCTTAAGGGATGTAGCACCGCGCACTTAGCCGTTGGGATCCAGGGCGACGTGCAAGCCTACTTGCGCCTTGTTCATTTTTCACCACGTGATCAGGAATTATCAATGAAAAACGGACGTGGCTGCGCAGCACATCACCGTGTTTTTTGGCCGCGACGACCACTGACCAAACGTGACACGACCTGGTTGCCATGTGCGCTGGGGCCCTAAGCCTATACAAGAGCACACAATAGACCATAAACGGTTCAGCGCCTATTCTCAACCTAGTCACTTTTTAGTCTTCTGTACAACTGTACCGGCTAAGAAGACTATTGCAACGACTTCGTCCGTCCGTCGCTTTTTTCAACTTCCCAACGGTACCAGAAATTGACGATCACTGTTTACAACGTTCGATTCAGTGTCAAAAGTTAGTTAAATAACAAGGCAAATTAAAACATCGTTACTTCCTTATAGCTAATAGACTTCTTCGACCTAATTAAATTAAATATTAACATTTGATCGTCGAATTTATATCCTAAGGATAACACTGCAGCCATAAAACATTTTAGCTTCGTTTAAAATAGTCTCGTCGCATTGTTGCATGAATGAATGGGCTTACCATCGAACCAGATTCTCCATTAGGCCTATCTGCTACTTACGAAATTAAAACTGTATTTAAAAAAATTAGGCCTAAAAAAGGAAAATTAGGCCTAAAATCACGTTACCACGGCAACGTCAAGTTGATACGAGTAGCTCCTGGCTTCATCGACAGCGTGTCTTCCGTCACTTCCCTACTACCACTGATCTATATAGGCTACGTGTATAGGCTATGTTGCGCGTTACGTTTAACCATGTCCCAGAAGGTGCGCCGTGTTGCAAAAATGAATAGGTGTACTATACAAATCAAATCTCCGTTAGTTGCTACTTACGAAATTAAAGCTCCAGGTAAGAATTAGGCCTAAGAGTTGATAAATACGCCTAAAATCTAGAATAAGCTTAAAAGCTAACACATTTTTAACCGGCAGTTCTGATGGTTACTGCTTTTAGATTATATAATAGAGATAGCTGTTGCAATGCGTGATGGAGGTGTGCGCCTCACCATTGGTAGTGGAAGAACTGTACAGAAGACCGGATGCGACTAGGTAGTCGCTCTAGCCGCGTGTTTTTTTTTCAACTCCTATGTTTAAGGAGTGCTGTCATGTTGCACGCTTCGTAATTCGTGTCACGAGGCACGAGGAGGAGATTTGCGTCCGCGTTGTTGCCATGGTTACTACGTATAGACAACTTGAAAGCCACATTCTTCGGTAAAGGCGAGAAGCAGCCAGCAGATTTAGTAATAACCAAGTGAAACCTATAGTAAGCGAGAAAATTGTCGTTGCGTAAACCAGCCTTAAGGGCACGTTTACGCAACGACGAATTTCTCGCTTACTAGCTTTCACTTGGTTAATACTAAATCTGCAGGCTGCTTCTCGCCTTTGCCGTAGAATGTGGCTTTCAAGTTGTCTATACGCAGTAACCATGGCAACAACGCGCACGCAAATCTCCTGCAAATCTCCTCCTCGTGCTTCGGGACACGAAGTACGAAGCGTGCAACATGACAGCGTCGATTTATGACAACTAGAAAACAATTTTTACTGCTGTGCAAGACGACGGACAGATTTCGGAATGCCGGTATTCGATGAGCTGACTTCGATTCGACAACCCCGAAATGGACGCCATGTTGGATTTTGAATTCTCGCTGCGAGTAGCTATTTATTCTACCATCGTTTGATCACATAGAAGCTGTTTTTTCAGCGAGAATAGCAAATTTTGGAAATCGCGTGAAATGGCAACAATGTTGGACAAATGTTTAAAATGACTGTTGCACTTTGTTATTTATCCATGTTTTTATTTATAATACATTTAACAGAAACGGGGAATTAATCGTAAATAAATAACGGTTGCCTAGTAAATAGCGTTCGGCGAGCGAGAAGGTCTTGTTGCGTAAACACGCCCTAACACTTGGCAGCTCTCAGTTTTATCCAATCTCTAGACACATTCTTGCATTCGTTGCCTGAACAGCCCCTTCTTTTATGCACAAGTCAGCCTAATGCTGCTCAACAAACTGCTGTTAACTGCAGAACGACACGTTTAATCCGCAGAGTAAAGAGAAACAAGAACTGTGAACTACGAAGCTTGATTTTGTGTGGGGTACGTAATAGAACGTATTGTTGTGGAAAATTTGCAAACCAAGGCTGTATTGTGCTATATATGAACTGCAGTGGTGGGAGGAAGGGTAATTCATTTAGACGTACACATGCGCCATATTTTTTGGCTTAATAACGGTATGCAGTTTCTGTTACAGGCACCCTATTTTTACTTGGCGGGACGAAAAAAAACCACAGATAAAACACAACTGCAACAACTTCAAAAACCGCTGTTCTGTATTTTGGGACGAGGCCCTGTGGCAATCACTGCCGATCACAATGTTTAGACATTTTTATTGTTGTTAAAAACAAGTGCACTAATGACTATGGTCTTTGTTGGGTAGTTATTACTTCTAAAAAAAAAGGTTTAAAGGGTTTAACGAGCGTTAACCACTCCTGGTCATCTGCCCGAAGCCCTAAGGCCCTATGTCTGCAACAGCCAGATTCCCAGATTATTACTTCTATTTCAAATTTTTAACAATACTTCGTACTGGAATTGTTAAAAACAATGGCAGAATTATTGCCGACGGCGTGCCGCAAAAAAAAGCAGACTACAGTTTCCGCGGCCTATCTTGAGTTAGCCCCAGAACGACACAGATAATCAATTGTATGTTTTTGGTAGCTGAGTGCCTTGTTGATATCCAAGATGGTTACAAAAACAATGGCGGCCGTCGATTAATGCCGCCCCCTCCAGGAAAACTTAGCCGCTCATAAAATATCTGCAGGACTCAAGATAAACCGCGTACACAATAACCAGCGACGACGCCTGTGGGGTATGATTATTAGCCGGGGGCCGCCTTCTCCGGATTGCGCATGGGACCGTTGCTGTCGTGATCGTTTCGTCTAGTGACTTGATACAGCGAACTTAGTTCATTTTAAGTCACGTTGCCGAACGGAATTCGTAGCTTAATACACTCGAACACAAATTTAATTTCGGAGCCGTCCCGCTTACGTTTCATAATAAGTCAATTTTCTCCATGTCGTGTTTATATTGTAGGTTCCCATATTAACGTAGAGTAGAAAGTTAACGAGCCAAGCCTCCGCGGGGTCCTGGCGGGAGTTGCGGCTGCTAACACCACTGCTAATGCTCTGCGTACAAAACAGCACGGGCGTAAAACAATATGAGAGGTATTACCGTAAATCGCCTATTTATACACCCCATGGGGTGTAAAATTTAATACGATAAAAAAAAGGGGCGGGGGTTAGTCGTAACTAAATTGTGATTCATTTTTCGAATTTAAACTTTTTGTCCAGGGAGGGTGTTTGGGCCTAACTCCATCGCGAAATATCCGGCGTATATGCGATCATTCGCGTACGTGATCTGGGTCCAGTCTAGCACATCGACACAATGCCTTTATTCTCATTTGTTCAGGATTTTAAGTTTATAATTTTACCAGTTTTGCTTATTATATGAAGCTTTCAGTTAATTTTGGTGCTGAAAAACCATGATTTAAGGAGATGGAACATTTATTTGCTTGAATGTACGAAGCTGTAGTCAATTTCTTGCAGAAAAATTACGATCTAAAATGCCTTAAGATCAGAAATCGTAAAATAATCCAGTAACAGCCCCGGGGAGTGGGGAGGGCAGTGCTGTAACTAGCTAATTTCACTATTTCTGACCGTAACGCAATTTAGGGAGGGAGAGGGGCCGAAGCTATGCCATCGCTGTTAATAGGCGACTTAAGGTAGTACCTGTAACTGTGACGACTCAGGGAGTGTACGATTGTTTTCAAGGCAAGGCTCAAGCACAATTCACACCTTACTGTACAGCTAGGGGTTCTGTACACAGAGTTCACATATTGGGTACTGATTCAGGTTTAGAAGCCTGATCAGCTCTATAAGCGGAGTATTCAAGGAGACGACCTTCTCGGTTGCCTCTCAACACCAACTGCCTTTTCCCTCGTTACCCCAGCTGTATTTACACTCTGGACAACAATAGACCTAGGCTTTACGTCACGTGACCAGCTGAGCCAGGGGGAGCCGTTCATGCACTCGTGTTGGCACCTGTCCAATAGCGTGCAAGTGCACTGACAGATTACATAACTGCAATGCGCACCACGAAGTGTAGGCTTGGTGTGGGGTATCTTGCTATCATGTAAACAGCCGGTTACATAAGTTAATAAACACATATCGCTGTCAATTATACAAAGTAAGAGGAAAACAAGCCTAACAGTGAACGTCATAACAATAGAAATAACAATTCAAGTACAGTAAGCCACCTTCATGCATTCACTTACGTTTCGTCTGAGTGGCATGACCCGGATTCGAACTGGCAACCCAATTCGGTCCCTAGATCACTGGCCACGACGATAAAGGCGCTTTGTCGGTGATCTGGGGCCGAAGTGGGTAGCCAATTCGAATCCGGGTCATGCCACTCTGTCGAAACGTAAGTGCCTAAAGGTGGCTTACTGTACGACGTTATTTCTACTGTATGAATTTAGCTTTTTTGCTTTGTTTTCCTCTTTTCTTTATACCTTTAACTCCGCCAAGGCCCCGCATAGGCTTGAAAGAGGTAACATGCGATATGTAGGTTCTAATGTACGTTATTATGTAGTTTATATTCAGATATAGTGACCTCACTGTGCTTTCTTCTCCTTGCTTTCAGGTCCCGCAATGAGTGGCAGCTTAGTACAGTCCATGGGCTTCGGATGGTAAGCTGTTTACTGACTAAGTATTACCAAGAATTTATAGAGTTTGGGAGGAGAATTTGTAACTCTAAACAGTCCCTATTGAAACACGTTAGATGGTCCCCATTACTCCAGTCAGTTTTCAGAGGGTGCCACGTGTTCTATCTGGTAATTTTTGCCCCTTTTTCAGCCTAAATCTAAAGTAAACTAAATTACAACTAAGCTAGGCTAAATAATAATTAAAGATAAGCTAGTTTCGTTTAGTTTAGTTTAATTTTAGGCAAAAAACTGAGTAGAAATTCCCACATAAAACACGTGGCGCCCTCTATAAACTAAGACTGAACTAATGTGAATGTATCCAAGACGTTTCAGTATGGGTCTCTGTCACAAATTCTCCTCCCAACCCTATAAATTCTTGGTATTACCGTAACCATCTTTTTTATTCTGCTGTCTCTTCATTACCGTACAATTATTGCATTTCTGTTTTTGTTATACTTCTATTTACAGGATGCTTTTCGGAATAGCCATCATCAACTTCCTGTACGCTCCCTTACTCATAATGTTGAGGAACCCTCCAGGAAGAGATGAAAAACAGGTCGGTGCGATCAGAAAATCGTGACAAAAGACAAACAAAAACAACAACAAAATTTTGCAAATTATTAATATTATAATTGGAACTGGATAACGGACAGAGCAGGATGGGTCACAGAGTCATTCAGTTCAGGGCATTAGCTAGGAATTTTTTCTGGGTGGGTGAGGGGAACGGGGGGGGGGGAGGGGGAAGAGAGCGAGGATAAAACTGGCACAATTACGCCTCCCTCCCCCTCCTCCACGTCGAAATAATTATGGAAAACATCTAAAAACGTCGTTATGAAACATACTGTGAAACTCCAAATTCAACAAAACGTAAAAAACGAATTTAACTTCAGTTCGCTCACTTTCACTTCGCCGAGACCACCTAATCTCGCTAATTTTCGACGATCGAGTGGTGCAGCCCTGCGAATACGGGAGGCTGCAACGCCGCTCAAATTTGAATCCACTAAATATCCAGGTTGAAGAAAATGTAAGAAAAAGTCCGGAAAATCCTAAAGCCTGAAGAAGACGGCAGTGATCGTCAAAAATTAGCGAGATTAGGTGGTCTCGGCGAAGTGAAAGTGAGCGAACTGAAGTTAAATTCGTTTTTTACGTTTTGTTGAATATGGAAAACAGTGTCCAAAACTCTTAACCTAACTAAAATGAGAAAATAAGTTTATTTTTGTAGAAAAGTGGATAAGTGGTGAACTGTGGTAATATTTTTTGTACGCCCTCTTCAGTCTTTCTTGGGGAGGGGGGGAGGCGTGGCTATCTGCGGCCCTGATTCTGGTATTCGCGTGCCGATAACAAACGTCGAGAATTATGAACAGCGCAGTTTTATTGAAAATATTGAAGGGCAACGACGGCAGGATAGGCGAAAAAAGTTGGAGGGTGAAAACCGTATTCGCTGTCTATTACAGAGCACCGTCGATAACATCAAGCGCCGCCCGTTGCTAATAGCAACCGAACAATGCGCCGCCTTCTTGTAACGGAGGTAAACAATGGCGCATGAGTACGAATGGCAGAATGCTGGAAATCGAAAAAAAGGAAGACCTTCGTTGGCCTCTTCTTCGTTGCCACAACTCAAAATCCTACACCTGTAAACCATTTTAATGAAAGAAAAAAAAAAACCCTCCAAGAGCGTGTATATTATAGAAGAAAATAACAAAATGGCGGGAGGGCGATCTTTCTTCCCCTCCACTATAGAGCAGTGACATTTGCCGCCATATTGGCACCAGTATGGGTTTTGGAGGGCATAACTACAAGATGCACTACATAAAAATGGAGGGAAAAACAACGGAAGAGCGGAGTTCTTAGGCCTAAAATAACGTTGTTTTCTCCAACAACAAAAATCGCGCGTTTTAGGTCTAAGAAATCACTCTTCACAGCATCGGCTTCAGTATGACGCCCTTCTGTTTCTCTCTGCAGTGCCCCTTGCAGCTAACCCATTAAGGCTCCAGCATAGAGTTATATACTATAATACTACGTCGTGTCACTGCTCTATAAGGGGCGGGTTTACGCAATGACAATTTTCTCACCCACTAGCTTTTAGGGCACGATTACGCAACGGCTCGCCTTTGCATTCTGACAGCTGAAATTTAATCGCGGTGGCAAAGTTGTCGTTGCCATGGTAACAATGCTTCCTGGATTAGTTAAATCCAATATCGTTTGAGGAAATGCTTGCAGTCTTATACAGTCTGGTGACAGTAAGATAGAGAATTTCTCCTGGCGAAAAAATTCCCCCAATCGCTTCTAAACTCAATTATTGACTCGTTTCGTTTCGAGCTGGCAGAGCTAAAACAGCCGCCATGTTGGAATTTAAGATAATTTCTAGCTTCAAGCTATGAGAATACAAAGGCGAGTTGTTGTGTAAATGCGCCCTTACTTTGTTAATACTAAATCTGCTGCTGCTTCTCGCTTTTACCGGCTTTGGAGTTGTTTACACGTAGTAAGTACGGCAACGATGCAGATGCTCTCCTCGTGCAACGATGTACGACGCGTGCAGCTTGACAGCGTTAATTTATGACAACAAGAAAATAATTTTTACTGCAAGACAGTAGATCGATTTCTAAGTGCCACCATTCGATGGCATGTTTTCAATTCGATAACCCCGAAATGGACGCCATGTTGGATTTTGAATTCTCGCTGCGGGCAGCTATTTATTCTATCGTCGCCTGATTACTGCCAGAAGCTGTTCTTTGCACGAGAATGGGAAATATTAGAAATGGTATGAAATGAGAATATTGAAGCAATGTTTAAAATTACTGTTTTACTTTCTTACTTGTGATATATTTAATTTGCCGTGTATGACCGCATTTATTTAGTAGAAACTAGAAACTAATCGTAAGTATATAACGCTTGACTAACAAGTAGCGTGTGGCGAGCGAGAAAGTCTTTTTTACATAAAATGCTCCTTGACAGGGCAGATGAGAGGTGTTGGAGCGAGGCTGCTGTTTGACAAGTGGGAATTGTGTGTGTTTCTGGTGCGTTTCCCTGCATGTTTGCCTGTCTGCTTTTTTAAGACTCGTTGAAAAAGTGCTGTTAGGTGAAGAGCCTCAGTTTTAGTAAGCGTTGGAGTGGAGAGGCTGCTGAATACTTGACTAAGAGGGGAATTGTACGTGTTTCTCTGTGTGTTTCCCTTTTTGCCTGTTTTAAACTCGTTGTGAAAAGCCTCAGAAATAGTGAGTGTTTGCAGCTCGGAGACTGCTGACTATTTGACTAAGAGGGGAATTGTGAGTGTTTCTGTACACATTTCCCCCAACGTATTTGCCAGTCTGCCTGTTTTACGACTGAAAAAAGGCCTTGTTGGTAGGTGAAAAGGCTCTGTGTTAGTAAGGGCTGGAGTGATGCTGCTTTTTGACTAGGCGGAGAACTGTGTGTTTCATCTGTATTGCATCCGTATTTAGTTAACCAATTTCGAGCCCATTGGCTTTCCGTCCCGTTTTACCTGCATGCTTAACAATCTTTGAAAAAGTCGTTCTGGTAGGTGAAAAGCCTGTCTTAGCGAGTGTTGGAGCGAGGTTTCTATTTGAGTAATTGAGAAATTGTGTGTGTTTTTCTGAGCGCTCCCCCAGTTTGTGTGCCTGTCTGGATGTTTAAGATTCTTTAACATTGTGCTGATATGTAAAAACCTCATTGTTAGTGAGCATAGGAGCGAGGCTACTATTTGATTAAGTGGGAAATTGTGTTTATTATCCATGTTGCCGACTTGTTTGATTGTCTGCCTGTTTTTAGACTGAAAAAGCCTTATTGGTAGGTGAAAACTCTCAGTGTAAGTCAGTGTTGGAGTGCAGAGGCTGCTGACTGTTTGACTATGTGGAGTATTGTGTGTTTTCGGTGCTTTTCCCTACGTGCTTATTTTCTCTGCCTGTTTAATACTCACTGAAAATATGCTGGAGTTGAATATTCTTCAGTGTTAGTGAGTATTGAAGTGCTGAGGCTGTCGACTACACGACTGTATGGGGAATTGCGTGTGTTTGTGTGATTCCCTCTGTCTTTCCCTGTCTACCTGTTAAAGGTTCTTTGAAAAAGTCGTGCTGGCTGTGAAGAGACTCAAGTTGATGAATGTTGGATCACAGGGGCTAGTTTCGTTTTAAAGAGTTGGTATCAGTATCACCAAGAATTTATAAGGTGGGGAGGAGAATTTGTGACTGAGACCCCGGCTGAAACGTTTTAGATAAATTTCTATTAGTTCCGTGCAAGTTTATAGAGGGCGCCATGTGTTTTACGTGGGAATTTCTACTCAGTTTTCAGCTAAAAATTAAACTAAACTAAACGAAATTAGCTTGCATTTAATTATATTTAGTTTAGCTTAGTTATAATTTAGTTTACTTTAGATATGGGCTGAATAATGAGCAAAAATTACCAGAAAGAACACGTGGTGCCCTCTGAAAACTTGCATAGAACTAACAGAAACGAATCTTACACGTTTCAATAAGGATTTTTTAGAGTTACAGATTCTCCTCCCCATTCCTATAAATTCTTGGTATCACATAAATGCCTAGTTAGCTAAATATCCAAACGAGAGGTTGATTTTGAACACAGAACATCTCGGCGTGTTCAGAGTGGTCTTCATGGATCATTAAAACAGTGCAGTGCCAATGTACTCCTAAATTTAGTGGAACTGGGTAACTATTTTGGTCATTAGGGACCGAACACTCACGTCAGTGGGGCCCCTACCTAAATCCACTCACAAAGAGAAAAAGGATAGGTTCTAGTCAAAAATTCCCAACTACCACCAAGATCCAGAAAATATTATGTTTCAAATCTCATTAAAATATCAAAATTTAGCAGTTTCAGTACAATTTATTTTCTCTCAGATTTTGTCCTAATTCTGTCTAACTATACCTTTCATGCACATTCTAAGATTTCTTTACTTAATAAGGAGCAGCTTGGTGTTTAGTCTCTGTTGGGCTGTTGCAGCATGGCCATGACATAAAAAAATACCCATGCACTGCAGGTCAGAGCTGTTGGGCTCAATTGAGGATTCAGGGGACCCTAACTACTGGGGCTCATGGTAAATTTGGCTCAGGGTCCAGACAGAATTAACATAAATAACCAAACACTGTGGAACTATGATTTTTTTGTAATTTTAGTTTTTCCACCAATTATAAAGGATCTTATTCTTTGTTACTTTCAGTCTCTTATCATGAGCGATCAATGTCCCGTTCGGTACATCAACTACAACAAGATGGAGAACGTGTGTGAGGGCGACGAGACTTAAACGAGATTACCGACCGCCATCTTGGCAGATTGTGAAGACGGCTCTTTGCGCAGCATTGCACATCGAACTCGATGTATAACGCCAACATATCGTAACTTGCAGAACTTTAAAAAAAAACGACAGTGTCTTCGTCATAATTCGTCGTGTACTGATTATCTTAGCCCTTCTTCTTTTTAGTACTTTTTTTCTGTGAGCAGCAAACGAAAGGGGAAGTAAGTCATTGTATCTCCTTTTCATAATGTTATAGCTTCGTGATTTGTGAACTTGTGAGACTTTGGTGCAAATTTGGTGTTTCGTGATGCCTTTATGAAGAGGTGCCATATTTTGTGTTGTTGGTATTCATTGTGTGTTGAATTGAACGGTTTAAAAAGTCTATTTTCGAATTGATGTTTGTAAAGTCAAAGTGGATGGCTGCATTGGTAATGTGTTGTCTGAGTCTTCATAATCGGAAGGTTGCAAGCCGATTTTTATTTTTTTTTTATTTCTTAATTTAAGGAATCAAAATCAATCAAAATATTCAAAGTTTAGCTTAGAAACTTACGGTGGGTGTTCGAAATGGGGATCCTGCAGAATCCACTTTAGTGTCACCAGCGCCCATGATATCATTAAAGCTTACAGCAAATGATGGAATGCTCCTACGTTTTCAAACAGGCAAAACGACCTAAGCCTGCATAAATGATGTGAAAATCTGGTTTCTCCTCTGGCACCTGACAGCAAGACGTGAAGTTTAGGCGCTTTAAAAGACAAGAGAGGGAGCCACCATAGATTCGTAAAGAGTTTTCTTTCATGAATGTCCACCTTTACTACATGTTTTTTGGTGTTTTGTAGCCTACGTTGGGAACTGGTATATGAGTTATTGTATTGTAAATCCCTGAAATACAGCCTACGAAGTTTTGATTAGTAACTGACGACTGAGAGCAACGCTTTTCTAAATTTCTTTGGCAAAGGTCTCTCGTAGAAACATGTTATTGTTATACCCTTATTTCAATGATGAAAAATCATCAATCTTCCTTGGTTATTTATACATACCAGCAGAAGAACAATAAAAGTTTCGATGACAGGAACAACCTGACCGACAGAATGTCCCAAACGTTCAAGAGTAGATTCAATCTTAAATCCTACCTTTACCAGGTATTTCTTTTTCTCTAAAACGTCTGGTGATGTTCAGAATTGAGCCGGTTCAGCCCCATGAGCACTAAATTGCTTCGGCTGACTTAAGGCTCAAAAGAAATTAATTAAAAAATATATATTTCGTACTTTTAAGTGACACACAATTTACAACATCTTTATCTATTGTTTCTGTTGTTCGTATCGTTTCTTTTTCTACTGTTATTAGCAATCTTTAAACTTAAATTTTACTAAATTGTGCCATCACTAACCGTTAATAATTTTATTCATATTTCCGCCGAAACTTTATACTTTTTCTGCAAACTGGAGTTTCTGGTCGTATATTTTTTTTTAGGTTCTGTACCATCCATGTATACATATACAAACAGTGGTTTACATCTCAGCCACTAGCTGTTCGTTTACCTAAATCCCAGTGTTCCACCGTAAGTCCCTAAATGTCGTTTCTGTTTGGGTTCATACAGCAAAATTTCAAAATTGTGGTGAAGCTATCTGTTGCAAAATCTCTCCTTTTTTCTGGCATTTTTCAGTGTAATAATAGTGTCACAATCGATTACTAGATTTAAGAAAAAAGCAGCCTAATTCCCGTAGCTCTTGAATCCTCGTAGTTTCTTAGCCGCTCTCCCATTAATACTATAACTAATCTTGTAATTGTGGCAAACTGATGGATGGAGAGATTGTATGTAATTAACAAAGTTGGGTAGAAATATCATTTACAGCTTTCAAATTACTTTTTGTTACAGTAGTACTTGGATCGACCCTCTTTGGAAAAATTAGCATTATGAACACATAGTTTTAATGCCTTTCATTTTCAAGGTTACAGGAACGAAATAAGCAGAAAATGGTTACACAATCACTTACTAGATCGAAGGAAAAAGCGGTCTAATACCCGTAGCTCGTAAATCCCCGTCGTTTCAGCCGCTTTTTCATTAATACTATAACTAACCGTTGTAATTGTGGCTAACTAATGGAGAGGTTTCTATGTAATTAATAAAATTGGGTAAAAACACCAATTACAGCTTTTCATTACTGTAGTACTTGGCTCGACCATCTTTGGAAAAATACCATTGTGTACACTTAATGTTAACGCCTTCCATTTTCAGTGTTACAGAAAAGAAATAAGCCGAAATGGTAAAAATTAAACTAGAAAAATAATGAAGTCAACATAATAGGTGATGTTTTTGTCATTATTGCTCCTGACATGTCATCCTTGGCAGTCAGGAATGTTAGCGCTTAACAAATTCAAGTTTCCAAACATTCTACTGAAATTTGTGAAGAAGAAATGTCATTTATTCCATAGCATTCATAAACTGGTTTAGCATTTATACCAGTTTTGGGACGAATGCTTTATCATTATACGACTTACTTCCAAGTCTTGAGATCGACCGGATTCTTGAAGTTTGTTCCAGGGAAATCTGGATTTATTGTCCACTTACGACAAAACCCATTATTTACTGAAATGGAAAACAATTGCTTTACAGCAAAATATTTTATTACGATCTAATTTTCTCCGTTTAATGTGATAACTTGATCACAAACCAGGTGATAGTAGTTTTAATCTGTCAACGCCAAAATGCAATTACTTTGATAATTGCTATTTAAGACGAATGATGAAACAAAACCTCCAAACTTCCGATCATATTGATTCCACGTGCAACACCAAAATACGATATTTATCCACTAGAAGACTTATATAAGAATACAGAATGAAACCATAGAGATTTTGCGTACGAAATGTGTGATTTTAAGCATTAAGAAACAAAAAAAGGTTACTGAGAAGTTATGCAGTAGATACTAGGAAACTGTACATACACCATAATACTTTTGTGCATAAAAAAAGATGTTACACTTTATGAGATGATTACTGTATTTTTATCAGTGTATTTTTCCCAAATACAATGTTTGTTATCAGTGTGTATGTGTGCCAGATGTTAGCTGTTCTGCAGTGTCACAAACTAGTGTTAGTATTTCTTGTGAGCAGTATTTCTGTTGTATTTGCTGTAATTTGGAATGCACTAAAATGCATCGAAGTATTATACCCCACAAAGAAGTTAGGGAAAATCAGGACCCCTTCTGTTGTATACTTCCCTCTGGAGATTCCCCCAAACCCTAAATTCCGTAGTGCCAGTTAATTCATCTTAATTCTTCTTCAGCTTAGCGTTGAAAGTTTGTTTCAACAACATTTATTACAGAAGTAACTTTTAAAAAAGTTGATTAGCTTCCAGTCAGTGACTGGCCAACATTAGAAAAGTAACATAATTACAGCGATACAAAGGCACAAGAACCCTTTGTTAATGATTTAGATGATATCTTTTAGATGCTATCTTACCTTCTCTGGAATGTCTACCTTAGGGAATCATGTTAACACTGCTTTGTAAATAAACTTGACCTTAAACTTGAACCACTCGAACTACGGAGAATCAAAATTGATCTCATTCTTACCTACCAAATTATTCATTGTGAAGTTGGAGTGGATACGTCTCTTTTACCAGTCAGAATTAAATTGTATTAGAGGTAGTCCCGTGAAGCTGACGGTGCAAACATCACATTTAGATTGTAGACGTAGCTTTTTGGTTTTGCATGAGGTTAAGATTTGGAATTTTTTACCAGACGAAATTGTTACCTCCCACACAAACCAAATGTTTAGGAGTTGCCTCAGCTCTTTTAATATAGACATTTTTACGTGTTGGTCTTATCCTCCAAGTTAACTTTGTATTCTTGCAGATGATTCTGTTCATCATGAGTCAGGTCTCACCCCATATAACTTTGGCTGGCTGTTGGCGACCTTCGGTCCTTCCCTGATTTGTTACTATTACAACAAAGTCTTTTATTATTACTATAACTATTATAATTACTGTTACGAGAAACCGATTTAGTCTGACAGTTAACAAAGTGTGTTGGAACAATACGGTGCAACACAAATTACTTTTTAAAGTTGCGGAGCCTCTCAGTTCATATTGGGTTGCCTGAACCAAAAGTAATGTGCAGTTGTTTTAATACAGGTATTTTGAGTGTCATGCTGGTGAAGTAATGAAAGGCTATAGGCCAAACTTGAAAAACAATTTTTTTCATGACATTTTTTTTTATCGTCTTGTGTGACTTAAACTCCCGGCATTTGTTTCGTTCACATAGAAGTAGCCAGAACCAATTTAAAGAAATTATGTGTTCGTGTTTCCTACCATAAGTTCATCCCTACCTGCAATCTATACAATGTTTTTCCTACAACTACGATTGCTATCTTTTTCAGTCGTCCCATTGAAGGAGACAGCTTAGCAAAAAATCCAACTTACGAATGCCTACAGTACACGCCCCACTCTCCTGTAGCTCATCCTTCCCTATGCAGCAGAATTAGCAACTATTTCATCCACCGAATCCGTATCACAGTATAGCTACTACCCTCTCTTCAATATTCATTATTAACACAGCACACACGCTTGAAACTTGGTTTTAAAAACTCAAACTAATTTTATTTGAATTAAGCATCCAATTTCTCACCTCGTTCCAACAGTTTCAAAATTTGAGAAAACTGTCCATCCATCTCGTTTTTAAGGCAGCAGCCTATTCTGCCCAATCCACAATATTGTTTGGTAGTATCGCAGCCTCATTTCGAGTGTACTCTGCACTGTTTTAGTAGTTACATGATTTTCCATGAATGTCAGTTTTATTTGGAAACTCTCTATCAGTTGTGTATTGCTTTTGTTGTTACGATTTTCAGTATTATTGGCTGACCAGTAAATCGATGCGAAATTGACATTGTGCAACGTCTGTACATACCTACCATGCCAAAAAGGTACCTAAAATAGTCAGCATCGTATCTACACCAAAAATACCTGCCAGGCAACATTTAAATTAGTATTTTTTGTGCATTGTTCTTTAGAGTAGTAAAATAAAAATAAAAATGCCAGTATCTATGTAAAACAGTCAACAATCGGCATTGCTGAAGTAAGGCCCAATCTGAATTGCACTGGCAAATTTCTCCGATCTGTTGTCAGAACGACAACTGGCTTTGATGGCCCCCTTACTTCCAGGCTTGATGCTGCTCCGGTTGCTTGTTAAGAAGAAAGTGTGTGTGTTCAAAACGCGGTTTTTATTTAAATTGCTTCAATTAATTTCCTCAGTTTTTGTCTTAACGTAGGGGCGTAGAGCTAAATATATACTGATAAATATTCTTCATTAATTCGTGAAATTAATTATAATCATTGTACTTGCAGTCATTTTTTTGTGTGTTTATTTGGGTCAAAAACGTTTTGTGTTGGCAATTTATTGTAATTTTGGAGTCCATATCCCCCCCTTTGTGGACTTTTTCATCCATGCGTCTTGAAGTCTTCGGAATTTTGCACTCTTTATCCACACATTTGGTTTTTGCACTCCCGCATTTTGCATCTTTTTGTTTAATTAACCTTGCATTTGCATTTTCCCCTTCATGCTTTGTTTTACTTTAAATATACACTTGATATATTTGGTTTGTTTTTCATTCTGAGTTTTGTTTTAAATGAATGCTGGAAAATCAACGCATCCTGATATCTGTGATTCAAAAAGATACGGGTAAAACTGTTTAGAGAAGTTATTTAAAAAATGGGGAAACGTAAAAAAAAATGCGGTTTTAAAAGAGATTGAGGAATCTGAAATTAAATCGGAATAAAGAAATTTTAAGGAAACAAGTATGGAGAAGTAAATTAATGAGGAAATTTGAAACATTTTAAATTTCGAAAATTTGAAATTTGTAACATAACCCACACAACTAATGGTATTCCAGGATACAATGCGCATGTTAGATATTCTAGCACTTGTTCTGATATATCAGCCAGCACTTTTCCAACACTTTCTCGCATCACTTTTTCAACACTTTTCTCACATTACTTTTTCAGCCAGCACTTTTCCAACACTTTTCTCGCATTAATCTTTCAGTCAGCACTTTTCCAACACTTTTCTCGCATTACTCTTTCAGTCAGCACTTTTCCAACACTTTTCTCGCATTACTCTTTCAGTCAGCACTTTTCCAACACTCTTCTCGCATTACTTTTTCAGCCAGCACTTTTCCAACACTTTTGTCGCATTACTTTTGCAGCCAGCATTTTCCTTCCTATTGTCTTCTATTTGTTTCCCCGCACTGCAATCTATTGTGCATTTGCCTTAAACACTGCTTTTATAATTCAGTATTTTGAACATTTAGACTTAACGTTACCGCACCGTCTTGCACATTTTCTCAGAAATGGTTTATTTTTCATACCAACGTATTCTACTCAAGTTGTTGAATTCATGCTTCAGGCTACCAATGCGTTAACTAATCAAGTTCATGTGTTTCAAGGAAGCCTGCTGAATAGCTTATGAATGTGGGGACCATTTTTGCTAACTTGTCTACTTTCACCACCAGTACAACTTGTGTAATGCAGTATATTTTAGACGTTAAAATTTGCCTCCTGATCCCTTTTCTCAGATAACTCGTCTGCTATTTTTTTAATATTTTGTAATGACGATTTTTTTTTAAATTTATTCAAACTGTGACGTAAAACAAGTAATTTGTTTTACGGGTTTCCATTAATTGTTTACCTGATTACAATCTCAAATACCTTTCAGCTTAATTTTGCGGATCTTATAAGCATCAGAAACGGTCAAGCCTTTCAGGGCCTCTCACCATGGAGGAGCCACTAACGATTTTGGTGGCATCACCGTGGTGGTTATCAATCAGGCCCCTCACCACAGAGGAGCCACCTACGATTTTGGTGGCATTACCGTGGTGGTTACCAAACAAGTAAAGGGCCCCTGCGCGCTGGTCCACCATGTCTGTAACGGCACGTGGTTCCGCTGCTCTTTACGGAGTTCTGCATACTCGTCAGTGGTGACACCACTGACCGTGTGCGGCCAGAAATGCGGTGGCAGGAGGTTGCAATTTTGGGCACCACCAGACTGCAGCTCGAACACGTGAGTCCATTGTTTTCCATTGGATGCAGCACGTTGGGTGTTCCAGCAGTACGGCTGGAATATGTTGATGTGCATTGTGAGCTACAAAATGACTGCATCTGGCAGTCCTGGTGGTGCCACCATGGTGGCTATAAACTTGCCTCGGTGACACCACTGAAATCAGTTGGTGGTGCCACCATAGTAGCCCACCATGGTAACACCACCAGGACTGCCAGCAGTACAAATTTTGCAGTTCACAACACAACATCAACACACTCAGATCGTGCTGCCAGAACCCCATATGTGCAGCCATCCAATGGGAAACAATGGAATGACATGGTGGTGCTGCCAGTGTAGTCTTGCCTAAAATCTCATCCTCCCGACACCGTACTTCTGGTCGCGTGGCCAGTACCGCTGTCAACACCAAGTTTGCAGGAATCCATAAAGAGCAATGAAACCATGTGGTGGTGCGGCAATGGTGGTGCTACCATGGTGGCCCAGTGTTCAGGGCCCCTACACTCTGAAAAACTGTTTGATTTTAACAACGATTTTCCGACTATAGCATATCTGTTTCTTTTGTCTTAACATAATACGCTCCCAACAGTTCATTTTCCGTTACTGGATTTGTTTCTAAAATTTGCTGATGCTTTGGAACAGTGAAGGGATAATGACTTAGGTTTAGAGAAAATAACACCAAAACATTTTTTTTTTTTTTGTTTTGAAAAGGCTTTATTTGTTTTGGCTTTATTTTTAGCATGTTTGTCGATTGAAGACTTATCGGTTAAAGTCGAAAAACATTTACTAGTCTATACCCTTGTTCAAGAAAGAATCTTTTCCTTTTGTGGACATCTCATGGTCAAATAGAAATAAATGTATTAT
>JAHWFP010096549.1:225-38266 GCA_023313725.1 Lithobius niger
GCACTCTGTCTCCTTCCGCATTCCCTGGCCCCCTCCCCTGTGTAATCTCCCATTGTGTAGTTTGAATGCCTCCCCCTCCCCCCACCCCCGCCTGCCCCCCTTTTAATCCCTGGTGTGTTGTTTTGTTAAGGAAGTAAATAACTATTTCAGTGGAAGCCAACACAATGTGGCTGAATTGCCCGTTGATATCAAGCGCGAAAAGGCCGCCATAACGATCGTACATGCAGTGATTGTTACTCAACCAACTTTGAAACTTTTTAACTCGGCTGTAATAGTCAGCCGAGTTCCAAGAATACTGATGCTACGTTGCTACTAAGCTCACCTAACCTCTCTCACTCTACGGTGAGTTTTTAAACTGTGGGAATGTTTGGTTGGTTAATGCATTTTAACGTTTTTTCCCGAAACTGCTTTGCTTATTAGTCAATGGCAATTTATTCTGTTTGTTTCTAACTGTTACAGCGCACATGGTTCTCATTGTCGGCCACTCGCCCTTTTTTTTGCTACCGTGGGAAGAATGAGCCCGCTCGCCCACTTGCTGATTCTTGAAGCTGCGTTTGTTTAATCTTGATCCCTCATCATCATTGACTCGTTCTTTGGGAATTGTGGGTACAGTGTAGTTCTGCATGGTAGTCTATTGGAAGTGAGTTTATGTATTAGGAGTTTGGGTTAGTGTAACGTGTGGCTAGGGCCCCAATAAAAGCTTAATCAGACTCATCATCATTAAGGCTGCTCATTAAGCAAAATATATATATATATATATATTTATACCACGGCTGTGACGTCACACTAACTCAACGCCACGCTAAATTTCCGTAGGTTAAATCCCGTTAACCAACACTGGAAGTGTGCGTCATCGCAAAAAGTGTGGGTTATCAAGTTACCCCACACTTTTGCCGATAACCCACACTTTTCACTTTTGACACTTCCAGATCACGCGACCGGAAACGCCCACACCAACAACCAAATACAGCGTGCAAAAAAAAAGTAACGTAATACAAACGTACAAAACGAAAGGAATGAGATCCTCCCTGCAAACTCTCACATGTCTAGCCCAATACCTAAGCTTATTCACTCAGCGTTAACTCCCCACCCCCTCCCTCCACAAACTAAAATGGAATGACCTTCATTCATACCAATACCCTATTACCGTATTTTTTTTAACAATTCTCAAACTACAAACGGACAAAATGAATTGCATACCTTTCCAGACCGTCCCAGCAATGTCACGTTATCCCTGCTGTGTCACATATCGAATTATTCACTCCAAACACGATAAACGCTTCGAAAAACACGAGCGAGCTTCCAGCAAAAACCGACGCTTTAACTGTCTAAATCCCACCATCCCCCCACTCCCTCCTCAAAGTTTAAGCAAAAGAACTCGTTTGTCTATCACACACTTCGCCCTCCACAAACTAAAAGGTATGACCTTCATTCGTATCGAGGTGCTGATTGATCACAGTTTTCTTGAAGTAATTTTCACAAAACACAAACACATGTTAATTAAATACGAGTTAGCTGGACGTCCCAACCGTGATATAAATCAGTTATAGGTTATTACCAATAGTTTCTAACCAATAACTATTACTTATTTAATTCACGGTGGTAACGTCACGCTAACACATCCCCCCGCTAAAAGTGTAGTCGTTGTATATGGTTAATCTGAAAACTCACACACGTCAACGTGGGTTAATTTTGATAACCCACACTTTTTTGCTAATCTAACACTTTTTCCGGAGTCTACACAACCCCTGCTCAGCCATGTGATATATATTGACCGACTTTGCAAAACTACCAGCACACCCCATTGCAACCAGCATAAACAGGAACATTTGCAACCTGCGACATTTTTCGTTCTAGCACGAAGAAAAGAAAAACCTCGCGTACTATGCCCCCACACATGGAGGAATGGCCCAACTCGGCAGCCTTTCAGAAAAAAAAAGTTTTACCTTAAAACACAAACATCAGTAACGGAACGTCTATCCCCTTCGCTCTGACTTCGTACACAGGAAGTTTCTACCGAAAGTTTCCGTTCAGAAATTTAGATAAGCCGCGTGTAAAAATTCTTAAATTCATTATGATTCACAAATAAAATTTACAAACAAAAATCTTAAAAAATTAGCTTGAGATTTAGTTAGCTTGACGTCACACCTTAGCATTAAAACACATTTACGTGAAGCAGACCCGATCAACATGAAATAATTGATCGCTGCTCGAAACAGAACAGTTCAAATACATTGGGGAGTCAAAATCGCACTCGCGCTAAAGCACTCATGCAATTTTGCCACCCCTCGATATTTGGAATGTTCCGTTTATCGCAGACAATCAATTATTTCTGGTTAACCGGGTCTACTTCACGGGTATCTCTTACATAAAGATAGATGTGCCAATTTCAAACGTGAGAGAATTTTTTTTTTTTTTGGAGCCACGACCCATAGTCATGCTCTCACAGCAAACAATGCAACAACTGAATACAACTAATACATCAAAGTAGTCCTCTTAACTGACATCCGTAGTGACTAGCATCAACACAAGTACAACGTCATCTACGACTACACTCACGCCCACCAACTGCGTGCCAACAAATGAATCACTGGAGAGGAGGGGGGGGGTGGAGAGCAGAGGAGAGGGGGAAATCTAACTACACTTGAATCCCGAGCTCCTGACATACGTAGCCACCGCTCCCAGACTTGACAACAACCCTCTAGGCGATTCGAACGAGAGCAAACAGCACAGAGTCGGTTGTACCGTCGGGTGGATGGACCTTGGCATGCTCACTCGTTGAAAGTGTAGAGCCGGACAGTCTAGTAGAAAATGCTCCGGTGTCTGATCTGAATGGCCGCAGCAGGGACACTGTGCAGAAGCTGACCACCCCATCCTGTGATGCTGCGCGGCGAAAAGGGAATGACCCCTACGGAGCCTCGAGAGGATTCTCGACGTTGTGGGGCATGGGGACGACAGGGAACAGCCTGCTTGTAGTGTGTGCAGAAACGACCTGTGGCAGCCGCAGACCACTCCCTATCCCACTCAGCCTGCAGCCAGGCGTGTAACCGTGGGTGTCGCATTGTCGGAAGAGCATCCGGGAAGCCATCCTGAGTGGCAGCCCTAATTAGCCCGTCCGCTTGTTCATTGCCCATTGTGCCTGCATGGCCCTTGACCCACGAGAGCCTGACTTTACCGAGGCGGGATGCAACATACAGCTTGTGACAAACTTCAAAGAGAACTGGATCAGTGAAGTTGATAGTCACAACTACGTGCCAGAGAGACGCAATTGCTGCCTGTGAGTCCGTGATGATAGTAACTGACCGGAGATCGCAGTCCAGGATATCATCAAGTACAACCGAGATGGCGCAAAGCTCGCACACAGTGCTAGAAGGAACAGACAGGAATTTCCGACTGCAACACAGCTTCAGAGACGGAACCGCTACTCCTACACCCCTAGTACATGCAAGCCTACAGAAGGATGCATCACAGAAGACATCACAATCGGTGACACCACGTGCAAAGACACCAAGCAGACCAGGACTCATCACCCAAAGGTTGAAAGGCAAAGCACGGGCCACTCTCAATGGAAATACCAAAGACGCGCACTGCAAGAGCCGCGCAACCTTCCTCAGAGGGTCCAACATGTCCAGAACAGACGGACGCAGGGTGCAGTAATCACAGATGACCTTGCGAATGCAGTCCTCATTGCCTCTGCTGACGTTGCGCATGCCAAGAGAACATAGTTCCATTGCCCTGACGTGTAGAGGTGGCTCACAGGACTCAATCCACAGTGAGTGCACAGGAGTCGATACAAGGCAGCTTGTGACGATCCTCAAGCACTTATTCACCGCAACCTGTAGCACCGAAACATGCCGCTGTTCCATAGACAAGATGATAGTCGAGAACTGAGTGAACGAATGATCTGAACACAGCACGGAGGGACCCGTGCCTCACTCCAGGGATCCGTGACAGCAGAATAGCAGAACGTGACCTGACACACTCATGGAGCATCAGGAGATGGCTATTCTGGTCTAGTCTCTCATGCAGGAGGATACCACGAACTTGACTGCTGAAACCTGCGTGACAGTCGTACCGCCCACACAAATGGACAGAGGAGCAGCACGCCTGGAGCATGACCAGCTGAAAACAACCAGCTCAGTCTTCTCAGGAACTAGAAGAAGGCCGCGATCGGCGAGGAGGGTGGCTACACGCGCAACAGTCTCCTCGGCACACTGGTAGCAGAGAACTAGGTCACTGCCCGCAAACCACAGCGCCACGTCGTCTGCATAGCAGACAATGTTGCTCGAAGCTCCTACCTGCACTAGAACCTCTTTGATTACAACGGCAAACAGCAGTGGGCTGGGGCAACTCCCTTGTGGGAGGCCTCTGCTGGAGCTCGCGACAAAAGACCAGCATCCTCCTACCCTTGTGGCATATTCGCGAACACCAAGAAGACCACAGACGGCTTTAACCAAACCCGGGCCAACAGCCATGCGAGCAGATCGCGACAAACCCATTCAACATCAACAGTATTGTAAGCCACCTGCATATCTAAAAAAAAAAACAGCTTCCACAACCAGACCGTGCGACCATGATTCGTAAATGCCGGACAACAGATGAAGCACCGCATCCTGGGCATTCCTGCCAGCCCGATAACCAAATTGTACCGTTGACAAGTAACCGTGCTACTCGAGATGTGATTCAAGCCTCTTAACCACATACGCTCGTATACTTTTCTCAAATTGGATAAGAGGATGATTGGTCCATAGTTGGACACCAGGGATCTCGTGGTTCGTGGCTTATGCAGGGGAACAAAGATGGTGAAAAGCCATGCGGAGGGAATAGGTCACCCTGTAGGAACTCCTGAAAATGGGACACACAAAGGTGGTAACAGAAGTAGTGTCAAGATGACGTAGTGCCTCATATGTAACACCGTCAATACCGGGAGCGCTACCATCTCTGCATTTTGCCAATGCCGAGGAAAATTCCAAGTTATCCCAGGGTAGGTCAGTTGGAGCCCCTCAATTGGACAGCTCACTGGCAGTGCCGGGTTCGAGCCTGTTGGGAGGGCGTTAACGTTTCAAGGTAACAATGTGCCAATTTCAACTTTGGCCAAGGAATTAAAACGCTCGCCCGTTTTTCATTGGGGTTCTTGCAGTGCTGGGACATTGCCATGGTTATCTGGAATAGGTATAAATTTAGAATTAAGCTATAGTAGAGTGTATGACTTTGCACAGGTCCTGTAGACTCTCAATAAATATAATCTGTAATCTGTGATCTGTACTGGTCGTGGCTGAATAGGGCAAACAATGCTGGGAGAAGAGGCAAGCGCCTTTCTTTTTGAAGTGAAATAGAGACACGAGCCTGTGTTGCTGGATTTGGATCCGGTTATTTATTTTGCGGCGTAATTTTGCTGTATAATGCAGCTAAAGCGTTTATCCTGATTATTATTGGTTGGGAACTGTTTACAACTATGTAAAATTTGTAATAAATTGTGATGTAAACTTCACACTTCACCATGTAATTTTTTATGATAATGATTGGTTAGAATTAAGTACGAATAATAATAGAAATAACAAGCAGCGCATCAGCTGTAACAACGACATATTTATGTCGTCTTTAACTTCAGCAATGCTGCAATTGTTTTGATCACTGATGAAGTGTACCCATCGTCAATTTTATTTCTTTTAAAGTGCCAGTTTTGGGTACAGTTGCAGTAGATTAAACAAACACTAGTCGTAGCAACTTCATTTCTCTGCATTGGAGTAAACTGTCAAGCTGAAACAAGTATTGCATGTATTTTTTGTCCATTACTTATGACCAGGTAGATTCCAATTCAATGAATAAAATCATCATACATTAAAACTTTACAACTCTTTCATTGCCAATGTTTTCTCCTTGCCGAGTGGTCCCCCCCCCCCCCCACCTCCCCATGCTGTTCCACAGTGTGCAAATGCAGTATCAGATGCGCTATTCGTATAATCCGGGCTATGATGCCGCTGTAAGCAGGTGTAGGCGCAGCGCGCATAGACAGGGTCTCTTAAAATGATCTGCTTGACCAGCCCAGAGAAGGCCATTTGGCGCTTCTGCGATTCTATCAAGACCAACTTGCTGGTGGTCAGGTTCGTGGATGTTCACAGTGCTCTATCTGAGAAGTTATCATCCTATAGCACTTCTATCATGTGATCGCAAAGTTTATGAGAGAATGTCAGTTTATAGGCTAAACTCCCATTTAGAGCATTACAGCCGTCTGTTGGCCAAGCAGTTTGGGTATAAAGTGGGCCGGAGTGCCCAAGATGCAGTTTTGTTTCTTTTGTCTGGTGTGAGGGAGGCCTGGGTGCATGGGCTTACTGCTGTCGGCGTTTTCCTTCACATTAAGGCGGCCTATGACATGGTAGTATTGCGTCGGTTCAGGTATCGCTTACAGACAATGTTGTGCTCTGGTTTGGGGCTGCATACCCAGGCATGCTGGCAAGTATTATTCAATGGGTACTACAGAAGATTGTAGACAGAGGCTACGCGTGGTCTAGCGCTTGCACCTTCGAAAACGTTGGTTATGATTTTCACGAAGGCTCCAAGTGTCTGGACCACCCCACTCAATATCAGTATAGAGGGAGTGAGCATAAGAAACGTTCAACATGTCAATTATCTAAGAGTATGGCTTGATGATGGTCTTGAGTGGGTTGAACACACAAAAGTAGTGAGAGAAAATATAGCTAGACGACTGCTGATCCTGAAAGCTCTAGTGCACTATGGTGATGTCAAACGTAGTTTGATTGTGTCAACATGTCATGTACATGTGCGCTCAATCATAGACTATCAATTACCATTCTTACCGAGACATATACGCAGTTTGCAGACAGCGGGCAATGATTGCTTGCGAGTAGTCACAGGGTTGTCTAGTTTCCACCCCGGTTCAAGCGCTGTGGGTGGAGGCTGGCGAGCCCCAGCTGCTTCTTCGTGCTGATGAGCTCTTGGTCTCCTTGTGCTTGCGCAACATTAGTCGAGGATCATCAGATTCGGTAGCAAGAATTCTACTGGATTATTTTGGGCTTCAGGACAAGAAACGCCTGTGCTTAGGGATTGCAGGTCGTGGGATGTTGTTGCCGGCATCCCCTTCCCTTGCTCCGCTATTGAATGTAATCACTATTTGCCCTCCTTGTCCTTTGATTTTGGGTGCGGGGCTAAGTTGTTATCAAGGACCGCGGCAGTGGTCCTTATGTAAGCCTCAGCATGAACTTCCATGTTAAACGTCAAACTTTGAACTCCTATAGGTTTGCCCAGAATTGACATAGACCAACGAAATTCGGTATTTGGGGTCGTGTCGCAACTATTTCACTGCATTAAAAATTTTAATGACAACAATCGAACCGTTCCGCGTCCACAGTATAGCCATTTGTTATTGTTGTTGTTGTTGTTGTTGTTGTTGTTGTTGTTGTTGTTGTTGTTGTTGTTGTTGAGACTCTTTGCTCTCACCTGGAGACCGAACCACTGAACCGATTTTCAAGTTCTATAGCTTAAAACGTAGGTATGAATATGGCCTAGGGCCTTTTGCAGGCTATTTTAATGTAACTACAATATTCTTGACACGGAAAGCCAAATGGGCTAAAACATTTGTTCTTACCTAGAGATCGAACCAATGAACCGATTTTCAATTTGCATAGCTTAAAATGTAGGTATTAACACCGACCAGAGCCTTTTGAACCCGATTTTGATGTGACTGCAGTATTCTAGTCAGCAGAGCAATTATTATTGCAGAGCACTGGGCAGACATCATTAATGTTGTCGTTGAGACTCTTTACTCTCACCTGGAGATCGAACCACTGAACCCATTTTCAAGTTCTATAGCTTAAAACGTAGGTATGGACAAGGCCTAGGTCCTTTCGCAGGCTATTTTAATGCAACTACAATATTCTTGACACGGAAAGCTAAATGGGATACAACGTTTGCTATCACATAGAGATCGAACCAATGAACCGATTTTCAATTTGTATAGCTTAAAATTTAGGTATAACACCGACCAGGGCCCTTTAAACACGATTTAGATATGATTGCAATATTCTCGTCGGTATAGCAATAATTATTGTATACCACTGGGCAGAAGTCATTAAGTGGAGTAACAAATTTCAGCAAATCGAGCTGAAAACATGAAATTTGGTACACAAGCCTTTCTTCACATTAAAAATCGAACCAGCCATGGACCTCCATGAAATACCCCCAAGTACCTTCAATGCCTCCCCCTCCCCCCGGCACCCTCCCAGGGGCTTGGGCAACAAATTTTTACAGATCAAGTTAAAAACATGAAATTTGGTGTACAAGTCTTTCTTAGCAGCATAAATCGAATCAGCCATGGAACCCCCATGAAATACCCCCAAAAGGGCCCCAGTGACCCCCTGTGCTCCCCCCTCACTGAGGTTTGACCCGCAAAGTTTTGCAAATCGTGCTAAAAGCATGAAAATTGGTACAGAAGTCATTCTTAGCAGTAGAAGTCGAACAAGCAATGGAATCCCCATGAAATACCCTCAAAAGGGCCCCCAGTGCCCTTCTGTGCCCCCCTCAATGAGGTTGGACCAACAAATTCTTCCAGATCGAGCTAAAAGCATGAAACTTGGCACACAAGTCATTCTTAGCATTACAAATCAAACCAAACATGGAACCCCCACGAAATATCCCAAGGGGACCCCCTAGTGCTCCCCTATGCCCCCTCTCTGATGCTTGACCAACAAATTATTGCAGTTCGGGCTAAACACTTGAATTGTGGTACACAAGTCAGTCATAGCAGTACAAATTGAACTATCTGTAGAACCCCCGAGATAATCTACAAGGCACAACAATAGTCCCCCCCCCCAACCCCGCCCATGCTCCCTCCTTGAGGCCTGACCAACAAATTCTTGCAGATTGTGATAAAAGAATGAAATTTAGTACACAATTCATTGTTAGCAGTAGAAATCAAACCAGCAATGGAACTTTTGCGCAATCCTCCGAGGCCCCTCAGTGCTGCTCCATGAGGTTGATACCCGAAATAGTCTTGTTGATCGTACTGAAAGCATGCATTTTGGTACACCAATCATTTTTAGTAGTAGAAATTGAACCAGCTGTGGATCCCTATGAAATACCACCAAAGCCTTCCACCAGCATCACCCCACCTATGCACCCCATGAAGCATCAATGACCAACAAATTCTTGCTGAATGTACTAAAAACGTGCATTGTAGCAGTGGAAATCGAACTACAATATGGAACCCCATGAGATACATCCACCCCCAATGCTTCCCTGTGAGCTCTCCATGAGGTTGACGATCAACAAATTCTGGTTCGATTTGTACTGCTAAGAATGACTTGTGCACCAATTCACGTTTTGGCACGATCAGCAAGAATTTGTTGGTAATTGATGCTTCATGAGGTGCACAGGCGGGGCTGGGATGCTGAGGAAGGCTTTGGTGGTATTTCATGGGATCCATGGCTGGTTCAATTTCTGCTATTAGGAATGATTGGCTTACCAAAATTCATAGTACCAAAATTCATAGTAGTACAGGTGAGTGTGATAGGGGGACAGGAAGGGGCCTTAGGGGGCACCTCAAGAGATTCCATAGCTAGCTCGATTTATTAGCTAAGAATTGACTTGTGTACCAAGTTCATGGCTTTTAGCTCGATGTTCGTAATTAGCTCAAATTCTGGCCCATAACAGCTGTGCTGCACATGAAAATCGAACCAATGAACCAATGCTCAAGTTTTACAGCTTAATAAATAGGTGTGAAGAAAGATATAGCCTTTTGAACGCTCTTTTAACGTGACTACAATTATTGCTGTTCTTCTTGGGAAAATTTTGCTCCTACCTAGAGATCAAACCAAAGAGCTGATTTTCAATTTTTATAGCTCTTAAAATTGAGTATTAAAAAGGCTGTCTTATACCAGATATTTTAAGGTAATTGCAGTATTCTATTCAGTGTAATTCTTGCTGAAACAAGAAAAAAATAATGGATATTAGTATTAAAAAACGCTTAAGTCTATAAAATACGGATGTAAGCCTAAAAAAAACTTAAAGCCCTAAAGGAACAGATATTAGAAAAAGACTTGTAAGCCATCAGCGTCGCACTGATATGTGTAAAAGAAGCACCAGTTTGTTTTTTCGGTCGCTGGAGGTTCTTTTACATGTATTAGTGCGACGCTGATGGCTTACATGTCTTTTTCTAATATCTGTTCCTTCAGGGCTTTAAGTTTTTTAAGGCTTACATCCGTATTTTATACGCTTAAGCGTTTTTTAATACTAATTTCGCTCTGGGAGTGCAGAAGCCTGTTGGATCTTCTGCGACACTTCATTTCTCCCGCTAATGACCTAGCTGTCGACGCGCCTTTAAGCCTCAATCCCCATTTCTCCCTAAATCCATGACAGATGGTGTTGGTGTATGTACTCCCAGTATGAAAATGGTGGGCCATTACCTGTCCATTGCAGCTTCAGGTGTGAACTCGCCGCAATTTCGGAGGCACTGGACATAGCGGCAGACCTGAATATGAGCGAGTTCACTATTGTGACAGATTCCCAGTAGTGTACTGCTGCAATCAGAAATTGTATTGAGTCCATGGCATTTGGCCATCCAACGATATTCACAGTACGCTGGATGCTGTGGCTTGCTAATCAAGTGGGCATACCAACGACAAACTGGGTGAGAGGCCACAGTGGTAGTGCAGGGAAGGACTATGCAGACACAGTTGCCCGGGACGCGCCATTGTTTCCACTGAACATCATGAGTCTCAGTCCATCTATGCGCTTGCAGAAACAGTTTTCCGCTTACAGACTTTGCGCATGTGGAATGAGCAGTGGGCTGCCGCCACAATGGGTAGAGTTTTGTATCAGTTATTCCCTAGATGTTCTTTTAGTGTTACTCTCAACTGCCTTCCTTATTGGGCAGCATGTGTCATAGCAAGGCTACGGACTGGCCACTCACTGCTCCCGGCGTATAAGAGGCGGTTAGGATGGTCGTTGATGTCTGCCTGCCAATGTGGCAGTGAAAGGACTGCTCAACATTTTCTCTGAGAACGCACGAATCTCCAAGCGATGCGCAGATTAGTCAGGTTGCTTCAGACTAAAGAGAAAAAGGAAGACATACAGCGTTGGTACGAAATTGGAAAATATGTGAAGGCGACAGGAGTCAGGTTATAGGCCCTTTGGGGTAGTCCACTTTCTCTCCAGGCCAAACAGTACCTCGTTTCGTTTATGTAAGTAGCACTTATAGTGCTACGGGTAGGGTGTTGCGAGGTGTGCGGTTACTACCTTATGTTGAGTTGTGGGTATGGGTATAATTTTTAGCCAGGATGTGATTTTAGTATTTTAATTGCATTTTTCATCTATCAAAAAAAATGCCCCTTATTTCTGACCCGAAATTTGTTTTGCATTTTCATGATTTTTGTGTGCATTCCCTGGCTATAAATGCTCCAAATCTGTGTGGGGTTCTCAGGCATTCTCCAGTAACAATGGAGCATGATTTTACCACGGTTTTAGTCTTGTGGTAAAATTGGACTGTTTTTACCATGGTAACCATAGTTTAAAGGGCTGTCTGTATAACTGTTTGAAACCTAACTATAACCATAGTTTACAGAAGAGTAATAATGGTGATTAGATTATCCTATAATCAGTAGTAACAGGCCTACAGCATTGGTCACTAAGACGGCTAAGGTTTTCGCACGAAGTCCGTAACCTGACATTAAAACTAACAAATGCTATTTGTTTTGCAATTTTATATCCAGAACACGTAGCGCGAGGGGTATAGTTTGAAATTAATGAGCATACGAGTTAGTTTTAGTCTGGTTACAGGCTGGGTGCAGAAACATTTTTAGCTGCATTATCCACAAAAGCTAGAGGGATGTTTTATTGAAGTACACTCCAAATCAAAATAAACAATAACAAAAGGACTAAACAGTCTTTGTGTTTATTAATATTTATAACGAAATGCTACATTTTACTAGTTTACCGCCCTATCAGATCATAAAAATATTTCTCCCCAACAAGAAGTCAGCTTTAAACGCAGTTGTGTTGGCGGGTTCTTCGGGCTCTGGCCTACGCGCCACTATTGTTGTTAATAGGCCGAAAGAGGGCTGTGTGTGTCTGCACATACTAAATTTGAATCGTTTGCTAATAATTACAATGAGATCGAAATTCTCAAAGACTAATACGGTAAAAATTAAAATGATGTATACTTATAGATCGCCGAAGAAAAATTATAAGATACTTGCATAAAAAATTATAAACTATGATGTTAAAATGCGAAAACCATACTAAATACGTCGAGTTCTCCTACTGCTAAAGCTTCGGTCATTAACCAGTAGTCAGCAACTGTTTTAAGCTTAGCTCGGCAAGTTGTGCATGCATACGATGAAAAGGTCCCAGGGGCATAATCGAGCTGCCGCGTAGTAACCGAGGACGTGGGGCACAATCACCTGTTTATACCCCGCTAGATCGATTATACTCTGGCTCCTCTACTATCCACCATAGTAGCAAGAGCGCTTATACTCAAGGTAATACCGCCGATCCACAGCTGAGATACCATGATTAATAGCATGGTTGAAAAACAGGACAGTTCCCTTTACATCATGGTTATAGCGTAGTTTCTTCAGTTATACTACCTTTAAAGCATGGTTAACATGGTAAAACTGTCCATCTATACCATAGGTTTGAACCACGGTAAAACCATGCTTCAGTGTTCAAAGGCTGTTTTTTTTTGTCCCAGTAAAAAAAAAAAAATTAAGATAATAACATACTGTTTAATGTACATTTATCATAGACCAATCCTTTACAGATGTGATGTCCGAAGTCTTAACAGCATGGTAAAAGAAACACAATAACGCAACAGCAAAACTCACTCACTAAAAATAGCTAATATTCAATAAGCCTTTATTCCGGGCTCATATTTC
Organism: Lithobius niger; assembly: GCA_023313725.1. Classification (NCBI taxonomy): domain Eukaryota; kingdom Metazoa; phylum Arthropoda; class Chilopoda; order Lithobiomorpha; family Lithobiidae; genus Lithobius; species Lithobius niger. The sequence continues at coordinate 13,116 of JAHWFP010096549.1, forward strand.
AGTGAGATGTCATGACAGACGTTTGAACCAGCAAACTCCTGATCACAACTGAAACGCCTGTATCATTTGAGCCAACTCTCCCATCCTTCTTGTTTTGAGTCATCTCTCCCGTCTCTTTTCTTATTGTACGAGTCATCTCTCCTACCTTTCTCCTTGTGGTTTTGAGTCATCTTTCCCATTCTCACGGCCTTGGGAGAGATGGCTCAGGCAACCAGCGTGATTGAATTCTGATCAGGAGTTCGCTGATTCGAATCCTAGTCAGCTCACTGAAAGAAAGCCCAAATAAAGGCTTACCAAGTATTATGTTTTTAGTGGTCGATTTTCACTGTTGTATTGTTGTGTTTCCTTTAACCCTTGCATAATTTACAGCAATTTGTATATATTAATTTGTTTTAACACCATCGGAACCTACAACATGGTACCATTAAGTTCTATAGTTTCAATATCCTTCCCGTGTAGATATTTGCGAGTCCGTCCTTTTAACTTTATTTTGTAACGACGCACTTTCATCAACTGTGGGTTCTTCTAACTCCGTTATAACATCAAAACTGTTAGCACTTCCTATGCCAGTGGTAGGCGTTGAAACAGGTCCATTTCCGGGATAACCGTTTTGAAATTTCGTGTCTCTCAGAGCAATGGACGATGGTGACGAAACAATTCCTTCAGGACTATTATACACATTGCACAAACTTGAAGCATCCAGGATCTGAGGTTCAGAGTTAGAAGAAATTCTCGGTGAAACTGACTCACTATCCGCCATTTCAATAGCAGTGCTCCTGTTCAAAGAATTGGATCCATCTGTCAAAATGCTGTCACTATACATTACTGGAAGATTCAGGGATGAAGGGGTTTGAATATCGATACCTGAGGAAGGCGCACACGACACCTCACTTACTGTTCGGCTTACTTCTGTGGTTTTGATAACTTCCAACTGAGACTCGAGGCGGATAAGAAAGTCATCAATGTTTGCTGCAATAGCCTTTGAGTCCATGGCACCATTAACAGTTTGCTGCCGGTAAGGCTGAGGCGGAATCTGAGAGTTTCTGGCATCTTCACTTTCCTCCAGAACAGTTTCCATGATAGGTACATTGAGGGTCATATTGCTGTCAAGGAAGTCACTGGAATGGCGGGAACCCTGCTGGCCGACTGATAACCCACCGGTTTGAGTTTTGTCCTGGAAAAAAAGTAAATTAACTCCATTTAGGAAAGTGAAAGCAAATAGCAAACAACAAATTTACAAACTACAAGTTATTTCGTGGGTTCCATGGATGAAGTGCCGTGGATGATGCACATGATAAAATGCAATTCTATTCACCCAAAGCTAGAACCTAATATTCTTCTCAGATCCTCTCTACGCTTCAAACACGATTTTTGTTTGTCTGCCTGAACCCCCTCTGGCTCTCCCACGACTTGAGTTCCATACAGGATACCCAAATTCTCCTATCCTTCTAGTGCCACACAAATTGTAGTATATCTGATAAAGGACAGTAGTGTCGTAAAGCAATAGGCTGTTCATTGTGCTTGAATATACTAAATATGCCTAATACTAAAGGTGTCATGTAAAATTGAGTGTCATGTAAAATTACTATGACACCAAGTGACACAGCTGGGTGGCCCCGTGCAGCTACATTTTAGGAGGTGTAGTCATTGAGAGCCCATTACAGGATCGAGACGAGGGATGTACCCCCACTTCACAGGCAGTTTAGAATAATACTTGAGAAGATTTTGTGGGAATTCTAGACACCTCGCACAACTGCTTCTCAGTAGGTTTACTCTCCAGGTTGACTTTCCCAAGGACGTCACCACGACTCTTCCTGGTCCCTCCATGCAATGCCTGAAGCTACCACTGGTCTCTCTCTGTAAATTCTCTAATGCAAGCTTCTCTTGGAGACGAGAGAGTCTCATTGGTCATGGCTCATGCTGGAGCATGATCAGCTCGTTCTAGTTTAATTCACCATCATTATTCCATCATCTACTCTCAGTTGATTCAGTTCGTTGTGACTGAACTTCCAGGCATCGCTGGTTGTTACAACTGTCCGGGCACCACCATGTCGTCTAGTGAATGCATTGATCAATCTTCAGAGTTTCATCCAATTTTTGTCAAAATTGACATTTCAAACCTGGTCGTATGCAAAATTGTAACGACCAGCATTGCCTGGACATCCAGTCATGACAAATTGCATCAACTAAGTCGACGATGGATTAATGATGGTGATTACTCAGACTGGAACCAGCAGCAAGCTGATCACGCTTCAGCATCAATCATGACCAGTGCGACTCTCCGTCTCCCACAGCAGGGTTGCCTCAGGGGCTTTACAGAGTGATGGGTGCAGGAATTGTATGGAGGCACCAATACGAAGAATTGTGACGCCTTGGGGAAGGCAACAATGATATTACGTTGGTAGACTGGATTTGGAAGGTACTAGAATGTGATTGCCATATGTCTTATGCCTACAGTGCATTGTTGGCTGTTACTGTTAACCCTCCCCTCTCAACTTCCAACGGCCACCTCCCCGTGTACACAAAAGGCGAAGATATGTGGCCATGACGTGGACGAGAGTGAAGAGGGTGAAGACAGTAATGCAGTGCTAGGTGAAAGTGATGAAATGGACCAAGAAGAGGAAGGAGTCCCTACAGTGGGAGCCGAGGTGGAAGTGGTGCTGAATCATTGTGTCCAGTTGGAGTTAGGTTAGGACAGGGGATGGACTTGCTGATTTGGGGCTTGGTTGCGTTTTATAAGTTGTAATGGCACAATCTCGTTGATGTTGTTATGGGAAGTAAGCTTCAGATTAGGTTAGGTCGTAATTTTAAGTAGTCTTAGGTTTGTAGATGGAGCGCATGACACAAGGTCTATAGGCTCTAGTAAATAAAATCACAAAATCACACAAATCAACTTCCAACATTTCCGGGTGGTGGGTAACGATTCCAATTTACAGCAGTGGTGTAGATACCTCAGTATGCGTCTTCCCTGCAAAGCCCAACAGTAACTGCCTTTCAAAATTTTTCCTATAAAACAACTATTGGTACTGTGACTAAGCAAAAATATACTTAAACCATGGCATCACACTTTAATGCCAATTTCAAATGAGTTCTGGTAGCCCCAGTACCTATGTTACTGACGTTCACAAATTAACAAAATTGAATAAACTAATAAATAATTTACTTCTAATTATCATGGTTTATTTTGTCCTCATTAATTTGTTCATCAATTAATTCAATGAAAAACCTGGCCGCAACAAATGGTATGAATTTATGAGTTGAATGAATGCACTGTTCTACCCAGCTATGAGGCAGAGCGGTTTTAAATTTTCAACTTAAAAGTCAACAATAAACTCAAACTAATATACTGTATGGACAAAACGTATTTTCCAAAGTACTGTACTCAATACCTGTACAGAAACCATGCATGTGTCGAGACCGTGAAATGGCACCACTTTAATGGCACAATTCTGGCACAATTTTAATAAAAACTTAATTTTGCCCCCCCCCCCCCCCCCGCTGGCTGAAAATTGTTTCTTTTGCCTAATGAAAACATGCATAACCTGTTAACTGTCTTTCATTCATTCCTCGCAATGCTGCGTTTCCCTGAAGGTTTTCTTTACTTCCTTGTAGCCGTTAACTCTGTAACCCGTCTGCGCCTGCACGATGCAGCCCTCATCTATAAAAGCGCTTTCGCGCGACCTGAAGGCCATTATTTTTCCTCTCAGTTTTGTCAAGCAGTGACTCAAGAGGGAAGCCAAGGCGGGTTTCGTTATGTAGGTTTTCCTTAGGCAAAAGAAACAATTTTCAGCTGGCCCGGGCTAGGGTGGTGGGGCTGCAAAATTTACTTTCTTATTGCCGAGTGGAAAACATACATAACCTGTTAATTTTTGCATTAACAGTTAGACCTCGTCAAGTTTTGGTGGCACTGCCTTGACGGCTGGGATCCGGTAGTAGGATCAAGGTGCATGTATGGAAGTCTTGAAAAATGCGCACGTCCAGGGGCAAGAAGGACAGTGATCTGAGACTCAGTAGCAGAAGGCCAGTTGTCCGCAGAGCGAAAGGGGTCGGACGGCCGTAGGGGACGGTTGTGTGGGTACAAACATGATCATAGATAAATAACTTGAGTGAAAACTTGTGAACACTACATGAGGAATAATAGTTGAAGCCCACCTGGCAAGGTGGCCAAGGAACTGGTGCCGCAATGCAGATCTTGGAAGGCAAAGGGGTGCGCAGAGGCGACAAGCCATCGGATGATAGCTGAATGCAACTATTGAAAAAAAGGTTGGAGGGGGTGTCGTAACATTAATGGCGACCGTAAGAGTTCTATGTCGCAAGTGATTGTGAGGAGCCGGCAGAAGATGTTGTAGTCGGCCAAGGACAGCAAGGCCAGCAAGGAGTCACTCAAGAGAAAAAGCAGAGGTACCGCGCGACACTGGAGGCAGCCGTATGCAGAAGGTAGGTAAGACCGAAGCATACTCCGAGCGGATAAAAGATGACTTTCATGTATCGTCAGGAAAATTGTGAGGAGACAGGAGACAAATCTGTCGTTGTAGATTTAGTCTTGACCGACCGCTGGTCGAAGCGACTGCGGCGTGTGCTGCGTGGTCGTACAGATGGTGAAGACAGTCGTAGCATATGTAGCATAGGGGCTAGCTGGTAGAAGCAAGTATAGGAAGCGTGTTGCTCTGTTGCAGTGAGACGGTCGACCTAGCTCTTCCAGAGGTCGTGCTGGGGAGACTCCCCCCCCCCCCCCCCGTCCTGTGATGGTTGGGGGACCAGAAGGGGACAGGGAGACCGGTTGCTTTGCGTAGGTTGGGGAGGCTGGCGAATGTATTTGCATCGAGATTGTCTTGACAAAGAGGAACTGGGAACTGTGGGCGACCGGATCAGTGGTACTGTCTTGTACAGGGCAACAAAGACCTGAGGTTCGGTCCGTACAGGTCAGTGTATGTTGAGATCCTCCTGACAGCAAGTAGTCGTTGTCACATTTAGGTGTAGGGTAACGTCAGATCAGACCGATCTCGTTTAGGCATGAAGAAAAAAGGGGCCGGCAGAGCGAGGCCTTATGATAGAAGAAAACCAAGTGGTCGCCTTCGGAAGCGGCCGTTTTCGGAAGTAGTTGATAGGAGAAAACACATGGTGCACCAGTGTGTAAGGGTCGCATTGAAAGAATCTGAATTGTGACGTGAATGGTCATCTGTAGTCCTTCTGCAGCTTCTAGTCAAAGAAGCACTATCTGGCTAAGCAACTGCGGCTATAGAGTGGTAGTATGAGACTGCAGTCCCCTTGGGTTCCCTGCGGGACCGTGGACCGTGGCCCGAGGGAACCGTGGACCGCAACAGAAGTAAAAGTCAATTCGAGACTTGTTGGAGGGCCTGAGAATAACAGCTACGTTCAGGTTAGCAGGAAACAGAAGACAGAAGACGGGAGTTGCTGGTGAATGTGAATGTTTCTTCATACAACTGCGGTCCCCGTGTGTGTCCCTAGTAGACCCAAAACCTGTGGGGACCGTTAACTGAGGTCTGAGGGGACTGAAGACCGAAGGTGAAGTAAATGTCGATTCCTGGCCAGATAGAGGACCAAAAAGATATCAGCTGGGTTCTTGTCAACAAGAGACAGGAAGCAGGTGTTGCCGATGTATGAATAAGCTTCTGAACGGAGCTTCGGTTGCCGGGACTGTCCCTAGCAGGTCCAAGGGCTTGGGGGACGATGGATCGAGGCTCGAGGGGACCGGGGACCGTGGCTCAAGGGGACCGAGGACCGTGGGCCAAGGCACACTAACAGCTTTACAATAACTGTAAGGCTGGAGTCTACAGATTGTAAACGCTAGATAGCAGAGCGGTTGGCGTGGTAAAGCTAAGGAAATGTGAGAAACGTCGACAGGCGACAGGAGACGGGAGCCACTGGTCAAAGTAACGCAGCAGAACCAGAAAAATGTAAAGACGTAAACAACTGAGGTATCAGCATGTTGTAGCCAGCATCTGTGAAGGCGGTTGTCGGGAGACAAGAGACTGGAGTCATGTAAATGTAACCGTAAACGACAGAGAGCAGAGTTGCAACTGTAGTGTAGCTGTATGCCAGGCCCACGGCCTGTCCTACTGTAGTCGTGGTGGCCAATCGGTCCCTCGTTAGGAACGGCCGTGGTGTACTGAAGGTATAGTATAGAAAGGAGGTCTGGAAACAAGTCTGCAGAAGTCGAGCAGTTCTAAACTTGGAGGGGCATGGACTGAAGCAAAAGGGTTCAAAGTGTAGTCCGGGGATCGCAGGCCAGCTTGTTGCACCTCAGGAAAGGACACCAGATAGCTGACATCCTTCCAAATCCCGAGTGGATGAAGGAAAACCGACCGGGGAGGCAACGAACCAAAAGTGGTTCACAGACAAGAACACTGGGCCCAGCCCTCGGCCCTGGCCTGAACTCCGATCCTCGGCTGCCTGCGAAGGAACAGATGATGTAACTGTTGGTGGATGACAGGGTCTGCAGCTGCAGCTGACTTGTAGGGAAACTGCGGTACCCTTGGGTGTCCTTAAAAGGACCATGGCCTTGGGAGACCATGAACCGGGGGGCCAAAGGGACCGTCTGTGTGCCTGTCAGTCCCCCCCTTTTTTGCTCATTTGTGGGAGTGCAGTCGGACAATGAACAACAGAACCTGGAGCTGTAGCTGCGATCGACTTGAAGGGTGGAGACAGGCTGTAGGTTCATCTGTAACAAACACACCGGTCTACTGGTAGCATTAGGAATGCACAGTGTAGATACTGCGGTCCCCTTACGTGCTCCCAAAATAGTTTTGTGGGAATGGGGGAACATGGACAGGGACCCTTATCTTCGAAGAAGGTGGACCGACAGTGGTCTGAAGAAAAAAGAGAAGACACCAGGCACGGTCATGGACTTAGGCCCGAGCCGTGGGCCCAAGTGCCAGCAAAGGGACGGAGGACGAACCGACGTTCGGGTCGTAGTGCAATGACTGAAACAAATAGCGTCTTCAAAATTAGATGGACAGTGGGACGTGATGCACTGAAAAACGGCCCCAGGCCTGGTCTTCGGTCCTAAGGCCCTGGTCGCCCAGGCGAATGATGCGCAATTGTAGCAGCAGAAGGCTGCTTGGTCGCCTGGGCGCTTGTGCAAAAGTGCATGGACGCAGAGACACCTGGACGTTGGAATGCAGCAAAGTTCGAATTTTGTCCAGTCGTGGGACAGGGGACAGTTGGGACAGCAACTGGCCGCCCAGTTACCAGTCGTCTGGCCGCCTGTTCTGTAATACATGGTCACATAAGCACCCGGTCGCAGAAACACAGCAGAAGACAAGCCGCTGTCTATCCATGGAACAGGGGACAGGGGGAACAGCAGACGGTTGGCCAGTCATTGTAAGACTGAATTTTCGGCAGTTGGATGCTGTAATCTTCTTTATCATCATAGCAGCAGGAGGCTGCTTGATCGTGCAGACGCTTGTGATGAGGTAAATGGATGTCGATGTGGATTCGTCATGTCCAGTGAATGTGTGATCGCTCGGACGCACGTGTTGTGGCGCACGGCCACTGGAGTACATTCGTGGTAGCTGGCGGATACTTGGTCGCTCGGACACCGGTGCTGTGGCACACAAGCGTGATGGACATTCATAGTAGCTAGTGGATGCTTGATCACTTGGTTGCTCGGTCGCTCGTGCTGTGGTGCACGGGCCCCTGATGACTGGAGTGCAGAGACGCAGCAAGACGAAACTCTGTTCATCCATGGGACAGGGGGACAGGAAAGACAGCAGCCGACCGGCTAACCAGCAGAACCGAAAATCCGAAGTCGGGCGAATGGTCGCCTGGTCGCCCGGTTGATGGTCGCTCGGTTGTCCGGCCGCCCATGTTGTAGTACACGAACAAGGGCATCTGGGCGCAGAGATGCAGTAGAACCGAAAATTCTGTTCAGGGGAGACAAGGGCAATAGTCCAAGAGAAGGCCCCCTTCAGGGCTCGGTCGCCCGTGCTGCAGTGCACGGGTGCAGGAGGCCCTAGGCGCAGGGGTGTAGTAGAACCGAAAAATCCGGGTCCAGGGGAACCGAGCCAAGAGCCCAAGTGAAGGTCCTCTCCGGGACCGATAGGCAGTCTTCAAAACGGTCCGTCCAATAGTAGAGATGTATCCATGGGAGAGCTTGCTTGTAGAAGACGTGGTAATTAACACGTGGTAGTGCCGTAGGAAAAAAGATGAAGCCAGCTCAATCCAGTTCATTAGCATTTTTTGTGCTTTATAGAGAGCACACAAGCGTGATAATACATGGGCGCATGCGCGGAAGGGATCTACGAATGAATAGGTATCTCATCGCTAGGGATTGAGCCTTCAAATAGAAGGAAACTGCTATAAACGAAAAATCAAGTAACGGATATTTTCGACGGCAATAAAAATATACATTACCAAGTTTTGGCATTCTCCTTCCTTATTGCTGTTTGGGCTAGAGATTAAATTTCTGGAGCTTGCCAATCTCGCGACCCACTGCGCAACCGTACTACGCATCCTATGTCTATAAAAGGCAGCGACAGTGGCCGGCAATCCATCTTTTATTCCCCTATAGAGCCCAGGTGGCGACACAGAAGGGATGGGTGGGAATTAGGGTAGTGTACATTTTCATTTAGGCAAAAGAAACCAAAATTAACCAGATGGCCCTGGTATTTTGATGTTTCTATATACCGATGACATACATTACCTAGGTTTTAGCATTCCACAGACCTCGTCAAAAGGCGGCAGCCCACCTTCACGGGCATCCTAACTGTTGTGAGCTGGCTCTTCCCCAGAAACCACCGTTACCAGACGTAGCACAATTCTGCTACGGTAACAGTTTTCAGCTTAAAAACTGAGGTGTAGCATAATTGGCAGCATTTTCACTTGTGAAGCATTTTTGTGGCAGAATTTAGCATTTGTAGCGAATTAGTAGCACTTTTGGCCACCAAGGACGTTATTCACCCCTGGCCAAAGCCAACACGAAACGTTGTGAGCAGGTGAGGCTTGAGATAGTAAGAATTATATCTTAGGCATGGCCCACTGCATGCATCTTGTCCGGAAACGGCAATGAGAAAGCTATTAGACTGAATCAAGTTAGGTTAGGGTTTGGGTGGGGCTTACGTACTAGGCAGCCTTCTACATAGGTTGTCCTTCGAGGTGTAGCGATTATCTTGCTAACTAATACGGCAAGGCTACGTTATCCTCGGCTCTTACTCTACTTAGTTGCTAAGGAGGAATTAGGTTTGCCGTGGGGGCATACTCACACCAACCAAAGTCCAACCGAAATTGCTACTGTAAGAAAATCACATGTTAGTTACGCCCAACTTCTCAAACTCCATGCACTTACACCATGAGGGAAAATAAGTCCTAGTGAGGCCCAAAATTAGCCCTAAATCCTTCGCCTAGTAGGCCCGCATTGTAGTCCTAAAAGTGTACCTGGCCAAGAAGGGAAGCAGGAGGCAAAATTGATGAGATGTTGCTGGTTTGAACCCAGCCGATGAAGTAAAGTTTATTTCTTCTTCAATTTAGCATTACAAATTCAACAATGCTACATATACACATTCTCGAGCTCATGCAGCACGAGTAATCAATAACTTTTATAACTAGTAGACTTAATACATCATTATCACCCCTAACGAGGGGAATTTAACTAACTAACTACATGGTTAACGTCCATCGAGATACAAAACTTCCCGAATAAAGGCCCACTCCTATGTGGATCGACCCTACTGAATCTAGTCTAGCATCCTAGGCCGCTCCTACAACAATGTATCTCTTACGCGTGTTCCCGTGGTTACACGCGTGGTTACACGAATATTATAGTCGGAGAATTCTCGATTTTGGACGGTAAGCCAATTTCTTTCTTTTCTTTCTTATTTAATAATTTATGATGAACAAACCGTGTACTTGTTAAATTATAGTCACAAAGGTCTAAACTAACGTAACCATAAAACTATCGTAACTCATAAAACTATCGTAACTATCGTAACCCTTACTAAGCAAATTGCTGTGAACTAACTGATCGTAACTTAACTAATGCACTCGCGATTATGGCTAAAATGTTGGAAACTTTATTTGGGCAAATAACTAACCTAAGAATCGCGACACATCTCATTGAATCGTTTATTTTATAGTAGCTATGCAGCATTGCAGAGGGCGCTAGGCTAGCCGCTAGCATCTTCATAACCACCTACAGGTTTGGTGTTGACGCAGGAATCTCTCTGGTTGACCTCTATACCGATTCATTATTAACCAGATTTTTGCTTACAATTGCTAAGCATCTCAGTGTCAAACGCAAATTGTGACTGTGATTCTCGTACAAGTGGTTTGATTGGCTGTTTGGCAAGTTGGTATGGTGTGGTTTTGTTACACTGTTTTTTTTTTGTTGTAGTTACCAGGTTCTACGTAGTGATGTACAGAGCGTACGACTGCAGGTCACGGCTCTTGAATAAAGAATTTGAATTTGAATTTGAGCGTATATTTTGGCGTCTTTGATCAAAACGAAAACAAGAAACTGTTTTAAGACAAAAGGGGTGGCGAGTATTTTTTTTGCCAAGGAAGGACTTAATAAAAAATGTCATACATTTATGCCTTCAAATAAGATGGGGTCTAAGTTAGACAGTTTGATGTACGATGGCACAGAACACGTCTATGGTAATCTAGAAGATTTGGGAGATTAATATCATTGCATATCCTTTTCTTTTAAATTTACCAGTCATTATCATTATGATATTCAGCAGTCTCTTTTCTCTGTTCTCTAGCTATGTCTTGTTTGAAGCAATATTTGCCCCTAGAAACCATTTAAAAATGCCTAAGGCTGATAGTTCGTTGTAGCGTATTATTGTAGCATTTTTTGCCATAGTTGGTAGCATAATGTAGCATCATTTTGAAGAGGTGGTAGCACTTTTACGCTTTTAAATCTGGTAACACTGCCAGAAACATTTGCAATAGATCGAAGTCAGAAGATTGACTGTCTTCACAAGAGAAGGTCGACCGAATTAATTGAATAAAGTAGGTGAATCGGGGATCGAACAACCCATGAGACGGCCACAAATGGACCAAGACGGTAAAGGCCGTCGGCCTGAGAAGACATGTTTCGGCGATAATGAGACGTAAACACAGGAGGGCTCCTCCAAGATGCAGCTTCCAGAATGTCGGTAATGGGGACATTACTGTGGAGAGCCTAGGATACTGAAATGGTGCGGAGTTCGTCAGCAGCGACGCGGGTACCTTGGTCACTGCAGTTTACATCTAGGGCATTGTATGCATTAAGAATGACAGTCTGAATCCACGCAGAAATCATCCTGGCGGAGGTTTCACCAGAGTCTGTTGTGAAAGGAATGAATTGCTGGGAACGGCCTCTACAAAGAGGCTTGGTCTTCTTAAGGTAGAAACGGAGAGCTCGTACTGGGAATAGTGTCCGTTCTGGCTCATCTCCGAGAATGGTGGATAGCGTAGGAATGACAAATGGATGAGTACGTTCACAAGGCTGTTGCATTTTGGCACGAAAAGAGGCTCAGGGAGTCAAGGTGACGCCCTTACAACTTTCCAAGAAGAAGCAGTCCATTGCTGTAGCGGATAATGCTTGAATTTCACTACATCGGAGACATGCTGCAAGGGCGATTAGAAATATTGTCTTACGAAGTGGCTCAGATAGCACGTAGACATTGGCTCGTATGGAGTCGAGAGAAGATGATTTAGGACGATGGAGAGATTCCAATCCGGGAACGGCATTGAAGGATTGGGCGTTCGATATCAAAAGATTTGACCAGAGTGGAGTTGCGAAATCGTCTAAGAGATGTAATGCGCCTGCGGATTTGAAGACTGTGTTCAAGGCTGAGCGGTAGACACAAATCGTAGAGCCTTTGAGACCCTTGTTGAAAAGATCGTGGAGAAATCTTAAGAAGTCTGGAAGGGGGGACTAATCTTCCGTGAGAGACACCAACAAAACCATCGGCAGTAGCCACCCTTGTAGTTGCAGTGCCATCGGGCGTTGATGGAGGATCATTCCACGGCGTAGTGAGAGCATATCTGGGAGATCGAGAGATCGCGTAAGCATCAACTAACAGATCTAGCAGAAGCGGGAAACCATGGAGCTGTTGGCCAGTTGGGTGCTGCTAGAATGAAGAAACAATGAGACTGAGCAATCTTGCGTAGGACAAGGGGGAGAAGTTTGGGTGGAGGAAAAAGCTACGCAAAGAGGTAATCTCCAAACCCGATCATCTGGGATTGGGCTGACAAACTAGGGAATGGGGAAGTTTGGCATTGTGCCTCGTGGCGAAGTGGTCTACAATTAAACGATCCCAGACGCTGAAGAAAGATTTGCAAATATACGTTATTTCTCCGACGCTGGGGCTCGTCGGGATAGAAAATCTGAGATGACGTCGCGATTGCTCGGGGATGTGGAGGGGAAGCAAAATCGTCTGAAGAGAAAAGCAGAGGCGGAAGATGTCAGATGTGACGTGATGGAGATTCCGCGAACGAGTCCCTCTTCCTTTTTGAAGATAGGCTGTTGCAGTTGTATTGTCGATGTAGATTTGGACTACGCGACCTGAAGGCCGAGAAGGACTGCTCCGGAGTTCAAGGACGTTGATGTGAGCCTGTTCTTCCGATTGCCAAGTCCCGGAAACGACATGGCTGACGATGTGGGCTCCCCAGCCATAGAAAGATGCATCGGTAAACAGATGTAGATCCGGGAAGAGATCGTGTAAAGGGACGGTCTTTGTCAGGGTTGGAACGTCCATCCACCAGAGCAGTTGACAACTTAGATCATTGGTTGACAACAAACAATGATCAGGCCACTAAGAGAAAGTGATGCAGGGGCCTGGCCATCCATCGGCCGTATAGAACTAGGCTTGCCAATAAGTCTATCGTACCAATGAGCGAGTTGAGATCGCGGATGGAGTACGTTGGTAGGTGTAAAAGGTAGCGGATCGTCGTGAGGAGGCTTGTATGCCGATCCGGCGACGGCATCACTGTTGCATGATGTAGATCGAAGAAAACACCTAGAAAGATGAAACGCTGGGAGGGTCGAAGTCGGGGCTTCGAGAGATTGGTACCAAATCCCAGGGACCGAAGGAAGTTCATAGTGTAGTTGCGATGTCGAAGAAGGGTGGATTTGGACTGATGAGGAAGGAACCATTTGTCGAGGTATGTGTTTGCTCTGAGCTGAAGCTGATGAAGAGCAGTGAGGATTGATCGCAAAACCATGGTGAGTACGCGAGGTGCCACGTTCATGCGGACGGGCAGGCAAAAAAATTGGAAATGGTGGCATCGTAGATAATTCAAAAGAGGTACCGGACAGATGCATGCAGAAGAATGTGTAGGTATGTGTCCGCAAGATCGATAGAAATTGTCCAGTTGTTTAGGATTAACGTATGACGAATGGAGTCGACGGTTTCCATTTGAAAATGAGGATTGTCGGTGTACTGATTGAGAGGTTGTAGCTTGAAGATCAATCTGAAATCTTCCGTCTTCTTTGGACAGAGAATGATACGACTGTAAAATCCTGGCCGACCGGGATTGGGGCTTGGACGGATAGCGGCCTTCGCGAGGAGACTGCATATTTTGTTTGTCAGTGGACCCTAGGCTCGTGTGGCCTCGGCCTAGAGTGGAAACCTTGTGAAAGGTAAGACAGCGATAAATTTAGAGCGAAATCCGGAATTGATGATTGATAGAATAATGAGGTCGCTTATTAATGCCTGCCAGGCAAGGAGGAAGTGGCGCAAGAGGCCTCCGACTTGAAGAGGCCCATAGCAATTGTCAGTGTGGGATGGACCTTAGCCCTAGGTCCAAGAGAAGCATATCTTCCACGTTGGTCGGGAGTACCACTGCGGCCAAGGGATCCACGGCTGGGGCTTTCATTCCGAAAGGGCGTTTGTTCAGAATGCGGTGGAGAGAAAGGCCGGGAGGTGGGTGGATTCCTAAAGAGGGATGCCATTCATCTTTGGTAGCCATTTGAGGCGAGTGCCCGGGGTGTCGTGAATACCGCGAGAGCCTGGGATGGGTGGCTTGGCCTAGAGGACGACGTCTAAATGAGGTGCAAGTTTAGAAATGAGGCCCGGAATAAGGTATCGGTTTCATGGATAGGTTGGCTATGGAGCACATAGCGAGTTGAGTCGTTGAGGCTGGGAGCTGTATTGAGGGTTACCTCACGAAGTTCAAGAACGGAATTAAAAAGCGCTTTAGTTAGCCAGTTCGTGGAGTGAAGGGTTGCAACACAAGCCTTCCGAAAAAGCTTGCTGATAAGGTAGGCCAAATTTTTTGTTACAATCGGTGGTGGATCGGCCGAGAGTTTCGCACAAAGCATTGGCAACCATATTGAGAACATCCGCTTGAGAGGCGGCTCGAAGGCCCAGGCACATAAGATGATCATTGTACCGAAGGACAGCGACATGAACTGTAACCTTGCGTGGGAGAAAAAGTGCTGTCCCAAAGTCCATTTTGAGGTCTGCTGTAAGGAATTCGGATTGTGGATAAGTATGGAAGTTCTTTGGGTTGGCAGACCAATCACCAGTAGAGCGGAAAGAGGTTGATTCACGACCCAGTCGTGGTGGTGGAGGATCTTTATCAAGCTCTAGTGGGTCACCGTTACCCAACATGATTCTGCCGTTACGAAGTAGAGTCGTGAGAAAGGCTGTGGATTGGCCGAGGACAGCCTGTTGGTGAGGTAGGCGGTCCCGTAAACCAAAACCAAAGCTTGTTGACAGCCCACAATTTTTATTGGGGGCGGGGGTGATAAAGTGAAACGCGTGTACAGGAAGCAGTCCGGTATAATATATTCGACCGTCTTGAGGAGGTCTGGAAGCGGAAACTCTAAAGAATCCGGATCATCAGAAAAGGGTGACGAAAAATAAGCACGACGAGAAGACAAGCCATCAGAGTCGACTGAATGTCGATCCTGGACGCTAGGTGCCGAGCCCGAGCCCTCAGAGTCATCAACGAGGACTGGTGAAATAGGCTGGGCTGCAGAAGCTGCCTGAGAGCGGGATGGTCCGGGGGACATCCCAATGCGATCGTTTGGCTTGCTTAGTGGTTCCAGTCTTGAGGGTATTGAGTTGAATGGCCTCGAGTGGTGAAACAGGTGGTTTTCTTTTAAAAGAACTGAGGGCGGATACCATGAGTTTGTGGACTCTCTCTTTACATAATGGCTCCACAGAGACGAGGTAACCGGTCGTCGTGAGCGCCGAGGGGAGAGATCAATGGGCCCTTCAGGTGGAGGGGGCTTGTGCTTGGCTGCAGTGCGTCTGGTCTTAACCTGTAGCTTGAGACTGGCATAAGTTTCCTTTGACTTAAACATCTAATCCTGAAGAGAATGGAGATCTGGTAGGGATCTGTGACCCTGAACCCACTGCTGTAGAGGCGTGGTTGCTGTGTCAAGGGTGGGCTTGGTCCTGGTCGACGGGCCCACAGGAGATGGCTCACGCGATCGAGCACCCGTTGAAATGGCTCGACCGCTAGACGATTGAAGACAGAGGGCAGACAAAGTTAAAACGGCAGGTAGCGGCGGAGCCGGTACATCCGACTACCCTGCCGAGAGGCTCCTGGGCGTATCTTTAGGGCATGGCATGGGCCTGAGAGGTGCCACGGACCATGGTCAGTCGTTCGTTCGTAAATATTAAACAGCACGTTAGACGCGATTGACACATAGAGAAGAAAAGATGGATTGCCGGCCGCTGTCGCCGTCTTTTATACACGCAGGATGCGCAGTACAGTTGCGCTGTAGGCGGCAAGACTGGCAACCTCCTGAAATTTAATCTCTAGACCAAACAGCATTAGAGAAGGATAATGCTAAAACTTAGGTAGTGAATACTTCATTGGCACAGGAAAAAAACTTTTCAAAAGCAAAGGGGCTTGCACACGATTAGATGTTCGTAATTAGAGGTTCGATTAGCAGTTCAAATAGTTTGCTCAAGCATCGTTGTTTTTATGGTAAGTTTTTATTTCTTATACTAGCTCATACCTGTAATTTTAACTACATGTGACCATCAACTATTAATTCTTCCTGTTTTAATGTCTTGACGACGGCCTCCTGCAAGGGGAGAAATATTGCTATTTTTATTAAGATTGTGCCCGAATACCATGTCATGGTATCGACCCATGCTTCCTGACATTACTTTTCCAGCATTATAAAAAAAATTAAAATTTATGACGCAGCGCAGTTGTACGGTTCTACAACCGTTTTTGAAGACAAGTGATGCAAAATAGCAAGAAAAGTGTTATGTGAGCGAAGTCACATCACAAGCTTTCGAAAATTAGTGCTTTTAGGATCAGAAAATTTGAAGAGATCCCGGTCAGTTGAGCAGTTGTGATATGCAGCAGAATAATCAGTGTTACTGAGAGCTTAGATTTATATACCCATCCACAAGTCACACACTAGCGTTGAAGAAAATATAGCAAATAGAGAAAAACACACCACAATAGCTTGATCTACGTAAGTCGTAGTGTCTTCGCCATCCAGAGCAAACATAATTAAACAAATTGAACGTATTGTTTTTAACTGGGAATGCGCTGAAAGAATTAGTACGCTGCCAACATGATATGCGCTTGTCTGTTTCAGAGTAAAAGCGAATATTAAAGTGGTCTTAAGTAGCATTTATGCAGCGACGTCGCTTTGCATTCTCACAGCTAGAATTTATTCGCGATGACGAAGGTATCGTTTGCCACGCTATCGGCATTAGCTACCTACGACATCGTTTGCGGTAAATGTTTGCAGTCATATAATCTGTGACAATCTGGTAATGAATTACGCCTAACGAAACCATTTTTACAGTCGCTTCTGAACATACATTTGCTTTCTTTGCGAGCCGGAGAAGGTAAAACCGCCGCCATGTTGGATTTTCCGATAATTTCCAGCTACCAGCTGCGAGAATGGAAAGCAAGACCGTTGCCGAAATGCGCCTTTAGGCAATGTCAGGATTAAGGGCGATCTCGATTAGAAATAGTAAAGCCCCTCTGAGAATTTCCGTCCAAAAAGTTTTCTGTAAGTTACATAAGACACGTTATTAATTACCGGATACAACTGAACTGATATCAGCAAAATTTAAAGACAATTGTGAAAAAAAAAAAAGATTGTGCAGTGTCGTAGCTATCGAGTGTTGCAGATTTGACGTGGACCCAGCCGAAGCCATGGTGCCAGAAGGCGAGAGGGAAAATTTTGCTAATTCCAAGGATCTTATACATGCCACGATCGACACGAGCACGAGCATCACAGGGCTGTTCTCTTTCCGAATATACCAGAGGTTGTTAGGTCAGGATCGATTCTGGGAGCTCTTGCACATGAGGTTGTTGTGCTAATATTTAGCACGGGCGGTGCATCTGCACCTGAGACCGTGAACAGCCCAGGATGTCCATTTGTCGGTCAAGGTGCCAAATTGTCGTTGTTCTTTTTGCCATATAAGTGCAATTAATAAGGCCGTTAACAGTGCTCACATGAGCCTTCTTCATTATATAAATTACTCATCATGTTTTTGTTTTGAACAGTTGGTGGAGGTCTTTTCTTTTCAGTTACGCATTTTTCAGCGCGTGTCAGCAGCTTTTTGGTTTTTTTGTTGCTACTTTTCGGAAATAGTTTTTGCTGTTTACATACTACTCTGTTTGGACTAGCCCAGCTCGCGGATATGTTTACTACAAATTGCACATTGCTATGAAATGCAAATAAAACTCTATGCTTGTAATAAAATTAAAAACCATGACTCCACGTTTGATTGAGGTAAATCTACGGTATGATTTTTTTAATGGAACAAGTTAATAGATGTTAATAGCTTAATAATAACAAGTTAGCAAGCAAAAGTGACGTGAATTTTTTTTAGGGGGGAGAGGCCCTCTGGCATTCGTTGCGTTGGACCCCTTAACGACCTAGCTACGACATTGAAAGGTCCAAGAACATTTGATGTAATGCGTCAATAACTGTCAGACATTGAAATCAGCACTTTTTCATTGTTAATTTTATTTGACAAATTCATTAAATAAATAAATTTTAGGATAATAAGGTTAATCCGTTAAATTCATGTCATATGTCAATAACACACATTGGTGATTAAAATCAACACTTTTTCTTTGTAAATTTTATTTGACAAATTCATTAAAAAAATTAATTTTAGGATAATAAGGTTAATCCGTTAAATTCATGTCATGTGTCAATAACAGACATTGTTGATTAAAATCAGCACTTTTTCTTTGTAAATTTTATTTGACAAATTCATTAAAAAATTAATTTTAGGATAATAAGGTTAGCTGAGGGTTGAGAAAATATTTGATTGCAACCAATAATTAAGTTAAATTCATGTCTTGTGTCAATAACAGACATTGGTGATAAAAATCAGCACTTTTACTTTGTAAATTTTATTTGACAAATTCATTAAAAAAATTAATTTTAGGATAATAAGTTAATAAGTTAAATTCATGTCATGTGTCAATAACAGACATTGGTGATTAAAATCAACACTTTTTCTTTGTAAATTTTATTTGACAAATTCATAAAAAAAAAAAAAATTTTAGGTTAATAAGGTTAATCCGTTAAATTAAACTCAGTGGAAGATTAACACGAGTTCATCAAAATGCTTAATTAACAATTCAAAATCATTGCCACAATTTTTGCCGCGTGCCTGTGGTAATAGCGCGTCACAACTGCCTTCGGAGGGGTCATGTTCAGGGTCAGATGGGGGGAGGGGGTAGGGCCTCTCCGGGGACCTCGGGGCGCCTCACCAGGCCGCCTCATCGAGGGGGTGGGGAGTGGGATTGCTGCAAGCTAGAGTACTTAAAGAAACTTGCGTGAATTTGAAACTTTTTCCTACGATTAAGAGGTGCAATTTTAATAGGAATTAATTTGAGATTTTCCAAAAACTGTTTTATTGTAACAAAGGCCTCCTGCAGCGTGTGGAGGGGAAGGGGGTGGGCGGAGCCCAGTAAGCTAGCGTTCTCAGGTGAATTTCAACTTTTACCTGCAACATAGATGTGCAATTTTCTACGAAACCACCACAAATAAAAAAAAAATGGCCTCCTGTAGTTTTTTTTTGGGGGGGGGGGGGGAGACCGAGGTTGTTCGGGTCGGAGCCCTAGAATCTAGCGTTTTAAGAAATCAGAATGAATTTGAAACGTATTCCTGCAACTTCAAGGAGCAATTTTCATATGAATTCAGTTCACATTTTTTCCAAATTTTCTTTCCTTTTAAAAAAAGGGCCTCATATAGAGGGGGACCTCCACGGAGAACCCCGGGTTCCTGGGCGACCCAATCCGACACTGGTCATGTTTGAATAGCACTCTCAAAAACAGAGTCGCGTAATACAGGCAAGTTAGGAAGGCCTTACTGAATTAAGAACATGATTTCGGGTAGTACACTGGCGGAGTAGGCCTAGGCGTATACAAGCCTAATTTATTTCCTAGTTATCTCTCGAAAAGCTGTAAGTTTCTACATTTGTCGAATTTGATTTATTCCCGTTTGCTCTAGATGGCGATTATTGCAGTCAACAATACGAGATCGCAGAAATAGATTGTGTAAAAGCAGGAAAATAGAATGTGCATACATCGCCGCCATTACACATTCGCGCTCTGGCCATGGCTGTGCCACCTGGAGGTCGCAAAGTCTGCTTGACTGATGTTGCCCCACGCTGAAGCACCTCGCTTTCGATGAGATTCTCGCGCGAATTGGAAGGTGCCTTCTTGGTTGTCTTCTTGTTCCATGCTTCCCGGCCACTGCCGCTAACAGAAGTGCAAGGAAGACCGGCTTGTTGGACCTGGGATTGTTCATATCGACGCTGAGTCCGACGGCTGAAATAGCAAAAAAAAAACAAAAGTTACAATGGTTCATCATTAAAAACTACAGTGCGTAGTTCGTAGCTTCGAGTAAAACATCTAGGATATCACAGTAACAGGGATTTTCACTGGGGAATATTTCCAAGTTAAATAAATACAGATGCAAACCTATTTACGTTGCCTTTTAGACTTAAATGTCAGACTGCCTGAGTGGGGAATCGAACCCACGACCATTGAAACCAAAGGTCGGAGTCCTACCACTCAGCCATACTGACATGGCCAAAAGGAAACGTCCATAGGAAGCATTCAACACGTATACATGTACAGATAATCGTACACTTTCCAATCTGTACTGGTGGGACTTGTCTGCACATCACACACCAAGTGAACAGAAAGGAACACACTTAAAGCGTGAAATAATTTCCTAATCTTTATATTGCTTGCTATGAGGTCCGAGGATATACCAGTATTTAAGTAATTTTTACTCTGCAGTCTCGTACTGGGCACTCACATAATTTGAAAATTGAGTACTTTTGTTCGCTTTACCCCACTCACAAACTCATTATATCAACTTCTTCTCCTCCCTACGCCATTTCCTTCGCCAACCCTTACACCGATCTAACCTAAAATTGTATATGGTGATAGGTTAAGCTGTTCGTTCATATTGCTTCTTGCTTCCCCCTGCTAGCCCTCAGGGCACAACTCCCATAACTTACGACAGGGAAGAGGCCTGTCATAAAATGGGATTGGTCCCTCAACTCTGGCGTGATAGATTACAGCTCACCTTACCAAGTAGACGGGGACAGACTACGTTAGGAGAGAAGAGAGTGCAATGCGAACTACGCTTTAGGAGCACTGTAGTAGGAGAGGAGCACTTAGGTTAATCTCCTCTTCTCTAACTTGGGAGAGGGAATAATAGACCTCTCATAAAATGTGAGAAATCTCCTTCAATTCTTTACGACTCTCTTAACCGAAGTAAGCGGGGACAGACGAAGACAGTTGAGGAGAGACTAAGGTACGAATTACGCTTTAAACTGCTCGTCAGCTGAGGATGGTAAGTGAATGATGTAGTCCTTCTCCTTTACCAAAAGATTAAGTGGGTAGGGTGCAGTGTGCAGAAGAAGGGGCCTGTTTGTGCTGAGAAGAGGATTAATACCTCCCACCTCGTCTCCTCGGGTGTATAGTAAGGTGAAAGCAGTATACGAAGGTTAGCTCAACATGTCTGCGTCTTTAAGAACCTTTTTAGGCGTATTTCTTCAAATGCTGACAGATTCGAAGCTATGGACGGATGGCAGATGACGCGATGGTAGGACGGAACGACTCTCACTTGAACATCCCTCTTTATAAAACCATAGATTCTTTACTACCAGGAGTTCACAAAGGACAAGGACAGGAGAAATGATTCTATAGACATTAGCATTCGATCAAATAATATCTATTTTTAATTTGTTGGGATGTTTCAAACGTCTGATCCCACCCCCCCAAAAAAAATTGTCCTATTGGTGGAGGAAAATGAGACTGGAGATAGTCACTGACAAAAGCAGTGCACAAGTTGATGGAATCTAAATTCCCAGGGTCCATTCTCGTGTGTTCCTAGAGAAGATGGAAAGAAGAAGCAAATACTCACGAGAACACACAACAGAATCACAACATTTTGGGGTGTCGTTCAGGCTCGCGAGCACCGATCAAAAAAAGGTTTGCGGAGATGTTTTACTCATTTTTAATTCTTTCACAGGTAGACCACTGGAAGTCACATTCCGCCAACGTGCGTGTTTCGTTTGTCAATAAGGTCTCATTTTCCAATACCAATTGGACAAAAAGTTGTTGGGGTGGGGCGCCAGAATTTAAACAGAGACACACTGTAATAAAAATAAAATTCGACCTTAGCGTAATCTTGAGCCATCAAGTCATCTCAGATATTTAGCCGAGCCCTAAACCAACGTCGACTGAGTTATCATTAGAGGGGATGGATGATTTTTGTGGCACAAATGACCTTATCAGGTGCTGTAGAGGTAAGGTCTAATACCAGTCCTGTACTACACGTTACTAACAGAAGGAATTCTTTACCCTCTCCCGATACGCACAGCCGGATTTGAGCAACAGAGAAAATGTAAAGTAACGTGAAATAATGCACCTGTGATATATTCAGGACAGCTCAACGTTTGACCTACTTTCTACGAAATGTATTTAAAAAAAAACTAAACGTTTAAAACGACTTCCTGTTGCTCGGCTCTACGTGCTGTACCAAGTCAAACTGACAAGAAACTAATGGGATTCAGAAAGCTGCAGCATAGAACAGGAAAATCAATTTAAACTTTTAACCTTTCTACTCACTTGATAAAGAGGAAAAACAAGTTTATGTGCTGTCATATTTTATCATGTTAATGTGATGTGTCGCATGTAACACTTTAAATAAATATAAATCGCTGTAAATAATAACCTGTCAAAAACAAAAATTTGCTAAGAATTTCCGTCTAGTTTTTTTTTCCGCCACTGGAAACATGATCGTGATATATCAAACAGAAAGGTAATCCATTCGATTAATACTTCAAAGGTTAATTGAAAACACTTTCTGCGTTTAAAAAAGATTAAATGATTTTGCTTAAAGTGTAATTTTAAAGAGTTTCATCACGTGAAGTTACAGCGGTGTAACTAGGGTTTTGTACGGAGTGGGCGACACGAGTAATTCAGCTGAATGGTGTGGAGAGAGTTATCAATAACAGCTAGAGGGGGTCTGGGGGAAATACTTTTCGGTATTTTCTGGCCTTGTAAAGTGACGCAGGAAACGTTTTTATAAAATCAGTTTTGCTGACTACAATATACGTATACATAAAAAAAATTAGTTATGTAAATCATCCAGTTTTTCGCAACTAAAGACTTATTTTTTACACTCCTCATACTTTGTAACCTTGCGATGCCTACAACCCTGCGAGACTTACTGTATATATTTACTGATTTTGCTGATGTCAGTTTGTCTGAGCTTGATCTTTAAATTAAAGAGGCATTCCAGTCCAGCACTAAAAGCTTGTCAACCTCAACGCACAGTCAGGGAGATTGCGCATTAAGGCTGACTTTTAGAATAGAGGAGGGTTGGGCAACATGCCGCTAAGTATAAAATGCGTCTTCAGGATATAGTTTTGTTCCACATTATGTTTTCAGGAAACTGACTGCATGACGCCAGGCTTCCTTCTGCTTCGAGTGCAAAAAACACGTCAATATCCCACCCGTAGACTCGAACAGTAACGATGTAGAATCTGCAAGTGTGATATTCACATGTTTTTGCAATCATGTGCAGGTAAACGTGGCTCCGTGCAGTCAGTTTCTTGCAAACATAATGTAACAGACTACAGAGCAGTTACATTTGCCGCCATATTGGCACCAGATTGGCACCAGTATGGATTTTGGAGGGCATAACTACAAGGAGCACTACATAAAAATGGTGGGGAAAACAACGGAAGAGCGGATTTCTTAGGCTTAAAATAGCGTTGTTTTCTCCAACAACAAAAATCGCGCGTTTTTGGTCTAAGAAATCACTCTTAACAGCATCGGCTTCAGTATGACGCCCTTCTGTTTCTCGCTGCAGTGCCCCTTGCAGCTAACCCATTAAGGCTCCACCATCGAGTTATACACAATAATACTACCTCGTGTCACTGCTCTATAGTCAAGGTTTCTTTCAGGTATGCAAAAAGTGACTTGGCCAATTTGCGGAATAAGTCTTCCAAAGCCTGTAGAGTAGGCGAACCGCCCCTCTTTCTTCCCCCAGTTACGCCACTGTGAAGTAACAACCGGCGGGGTAAGTTCGCGTTAGATATCATGACTTCAAATTGGGAAAACACTTGACGGCAATCCATAACTGTTTTGAACCCGCAGTTTTTCTTTTCTTGCATTATTTACGTAAATAATTAAGAAACGGTGTATCGCAACTTAAGCAGTCATTTAATTTTCCATTTATTTTAACATAATTACTTTTTTCTTAGAAAACTCTTCAAAATATATAACATTTTACCCTTTACCCCAATGAGCTGTAATTTATCAGGACGAATCTGTTTTGTACGATCACAGGCTTTTTGTAAGTTACTTATAGAATTATACTGGTAAATTGTTTTTTGTTCAATGCCTTTACAATTTTTTTCATTTAATAAATTTAACACATTCAATGTTCCTTTATGCTTCTGAAATTCATGTTAATTTTTAATTTAAAAATTTAATTTAATTTTAAAAGTTGCAGTGAATTTTGCAGTGAATTTGCAAAGTATTTTTCCTCTACTTTATTGAAGACTGGTTGAATAGCAATAGGTCTATAATATTATTATCATCATAAGCTTTTTCCCATTTTTTTGTAAATAGCCTAGGTCTTGAAATTTGTGTTTTTAACTTAACAGGCCAAATTTCCCTATCAATAATAGCGTTTACTAGAGGATAAATGAATTTAGCTGCATTATTAATTTTTAAAATATGTTCCATTATAAATCCATCAGTTCCTAATGATTTTTTTAAATTTTCATTTCTCTAATAATTTCATTTACCTTAATTTAGTTTGTGTTGCATAACCATTGAGTTTGGTAGATTGGTGTACTGTATCGCCGGTCTGTACTTACGATTATATATATACATATACATATATAATTTTTTTTTAAATTTGTTAGCTTGGTTCACAAAATTTGTATTAAATGAATTTTTTGTTGAGTCGAGGTCATTTTCTGTGAAGACAGAAATGAGTTGTTCATCAATGTTATTTACTTGTTTACCAGTAATTTTATTTATTTGTCTCCACTCATTTTTTTTTATCTTTACCCTTTTCGTTAGCATTATTGATGTAAGTTTTTATCTGAATAAGCCAGTTTAGCAACATTGGACTTCAGTGTCCTATAATTCTCTAGGAATGGTTCATTTGTACTTTTAAGTGCTTTAATTTTATTCCAAAGTTTACTTTTTCATATAATTAACGTTAAATTTTTCTGTGAAATCCATTTTTTAATAGGTGATCTGACATTATCACACATGCTAATGGCTCTTGTGTTTTCATTATATATATGTTTCTCAATTTCATCACAGATAAAAGGACATTTCAACCGTACATTTTGAGGCCGTTGTTTAACACTTCGTTCATCAACGTTACTTTTGGAGACGGTTGGACCCCCCCTCCCCCCGGGTCAAAAAACGAAAAATGATCACAGTTTTCGTCAAAGATCGTTAACGGATGTCGGGTTAAATGTTAAAAACTAATTCGCACGCGGAGATCGTTAGTGACCGCAAAGTCATGCAGTTACCAACTTGGGACTGCAAGCACTCCGTAATTTTTAAATCGCGTGACGTCTTTTTATAGCTTTTTAGTCACGTTTAACGTGAACACCTGCGGTTTTTGTGTTTTGGAATTGTGTTACGTGAGGTTACGAGTAATTACAGTGCCCAACACACGACAGCGACAACCCCCCCCC
>JAHWFP010096549.1:38366-65957 GCA_023313725.1 Lithobius niger
GGGTCAAAAAACTAAAAACGATCATAGTTTTCGTCAAAGATCGTTAACGGATGTCGGGTTAAATATTAAAAACTAATTCGCACGCGGAGATCGTTAATGACCGCAAAGTCATGCAGTTACCAACTTGGGATTGCAAGGACTCCGTAATTTTTAAATCGCGTGACGTCGTTTTATAGCTTTTTTAGTCACGTTTAACGTGAACACCCGCGGTATTTGTGTTTTGGAATTGTGTTACGTGAGATTACGAGTAATTACAGTGCCCAGCACACGACAGCGACAAAACCCCCCCAAGAGGCTAATCAATTATGCGGGGAATTATGTCCAGTCTTCTGGTAAAAAAAATAAAACAAAGAGAGAACACCTCATTATAATGGTCTTTATAATTGCTGCTAACGACTGCGGCTTTCATGCGGTCTATTATTACTTCGGGATCACCTCCTATTCGAATACAAACACTCGTTTGCGTATAGCTTCTGTTAATTTCAGTGTTTCCCCTTTTTCCGTAATGCTTGGGCGAGCTTTTACGAATTTGTCTGCGGCCTATCCTACAGTGGAGCATCCAGCAGTTTTGTTTGGAGGGGGCAAAAAATTAAATGTGGGTCCGAAAGTACAGGAATTTTGTTTGAAGGTAGCAACAAAATATGAAAGTGGGTCCGAAAGCTACTGTATTTTTAACGGTTTCAGTGATTTTTCATGTTTTTACGAAGCTTAATTTGAGAAACTTTCTTAATGGCAGCAAATGCCTTACGTATTTGTTCAGCTTCGATGTAAATAATTTTTTTGCACGAGGGGTGGGGGGGGGGGGAAAGAGGAAAAACTGGGCTCGAGAACGAATTTGGGTTGTTGAGAGCATTGTAATATTATAAACCAACGTTAGTCTGCTTAAGGCGAAAAAAGAAGCTTTCTGATGTCGGTAGAAAATAAATCGAGGTTCTCCTTGTAATTGTTTAGTTTTACTGTTGACCTCAGATCTTGGAAGGGGCAAGTGCCCCCCTTTGTCCCCTCTGATTGCGCTACTGCTATCACAATTCTTTCGTGTTCCAGACGATGAAAGCTGAAAGCTGTTCGTAAAGCTTTTTTTTTTATTTTTAATTAAGGGAATGTTAAGGTGCACAGTGCACACCAGTCCAATGGGCCTTATTGTGTGCGCGGCGTATCTTGAGTCCTGCAGTATTTTTGAGCGGCTACGTCTTCCTGGAGAAGGCGGCTTTATTCGACGGCCGCCATTGTTTTTGTAACCATCTTGGATATCAACAAGGCACTCTTGCTACCAAAAACGTACAATCGATTACCTGTGTTCGTTCTGCATTGAACTCAAGATAGGCCGCGGACACTTTAGGTTAGGCGAAACAGGCTTTGGAACTTTGTCTCATTCCCAGCCGATACCATGGTGCCACACGGCGGAAGGGACAGTTTTGGTAGGTAGTTCCAATCGGAAATTCCTCGGATATTTTACCTGCCACAACCGACACGAGCACAAGGTTTCACAGGGTCCTCCTCTTCCCGAAAGAAGACTAGGG
The DNA here is from genome assembly GCA_023313725.1 of Lithobius niger. Classification (NCBI taxonomy): domain Eukaryota; kingdom Metazoa; phylum Arthropoda; class Chilopoda; order Lithobiomorpha; family Lithobiidae; genus Lithobius; species Lithobius niger. Next base: position 39,887 of record JAHWFP010096549.1, read on the forward strand.
TGGCTGAGGTCATGCTCAGTCCATGCTCGATCCAAGGACCTCTTGCACATCAGACAGTCGTGCTAATCATCAGGTGTCCCTGCCCCGGGCGAAACACACTTGAAACTTATAGAGACGGACTGCAAACAAGGCGCACCTGAGTGAGATGTATTTTTAAAAAGCCTCGGAATTTTACCTATTCCGTCATCAGGTTTTAGCTAAAATTAAAACATAGCAAAAACTACCGTGTCACCCACCATCAATGGTGATTTTAAAAGAAATATGCCATCAGCATGAAAAAAAAATAAAAACCTCCGGTATATTAGCATGAAAACCCGGTGTATCACCTGGGACACATGGGGCCTCTGATTTTTGGGACACCCAGTATATATAATTAAAAAAGAAACCCCATACATATTCCCTTGTTGGGGATTCCAAGAGGAAAAACAGGGTTCACTGCTTCGCCTCCCGTATTTGCCTTTTTTGAAAGGGAATATGTGTGTGGTTTCATCTTTAATTGTATATATATTTCTTTTAAACCACCATTGATGCTGTGGGTGACACGGCAGGTTTAACTAAAACCTGATGCCGGAATAGGTAAAATTCCGAAGCGCTATTTTGTTTGACTTGTGCACCTAAAGGTTTTTTTTTAAATGTATATAGAGACGGATCTTCTTTGCAGTTTCGTAAGTGTGTCTGCGTTTTGAAAGCGAGGAACCATTATCAGTTTTACGCAACGTTTTTGGGGTTCCTATGTTATTCATCTATAACTCACGACTGGTTGATCGTTTGTCATCCCAGGCAGAGGGTGTCATCTTACAGAATTGACCGAGTGGGGAAAAAAAAATCTGAGATTATTCGGCTGTCCTTGTGTTTTCACCTTTGTACAACGTCCCACAAATGGCAATATGGTTATTAAAAAGGGTGGAAATTCCGACCATTTTTCTGAATAAACGTTGTTGTTGCCATGGTGACAAGATTTGAGGTAGCACAATTTATTGTCGTGCATCTTTCACTACAATGTCGTGATCACTGACGTAATAATTACGACAATCGCAAAGTGAAGCCGCAATCATTCCTGGAGCACGTGACCCAAATTATAATGGCCTCGAGTTATTATACTTATTATCAAAGCTGAACTGCGGGTATGAGACAGCTGCAAATAGACAGCTCGTGTTCGATCGACGGCACTCTACCAAAAAAAAAAAAAATTTCGTGGCATTCGTTGTTTGTGGCCCGAGCTCATTCGTGTTTTAGGTTGGTAACCTTCAACAGATCAGTCATGAAACGATAGGGAATTCACAGAATCAGGTCACATGTGGAACAGCACAAGGCCAGGAGAAAAACCCAGATTAGGCTATTTATGTTTTCAGTGGTATCGTACCCGTATTATGGATGGTATTTCAGTGACTCTTGAGCGTGTGAATCTGCCCTAATCATGCTGCATGAATAATTTACCATCCTACGTATATTTTGCACGTGAACGATAATGTAACACTAGCGGAGTCGCTCGCTTCGCTCGCTCATTCCGCGTCGTCTCGCAACGCTCGAGGAGCTTTTCATGCTGCAACTCTTGTGATGCTGATAGACATTCCACGTCTAAAACGATCAAGCATAATGGTCAGAGTGCAGTACGCGTTTTTCGTAAGGCTTCACTGCATAAACAAAATGATAACCAGAAACCATTACAACAGTCTGGCCATCCGAGAGATACGTGCGCGTCGATTTATGCTTCCAGTAATTTCTTTGATTCCAATAGCATCACAAAATCATGTGCTGATTATTTCGACACAAACTAATTGTAACTATTGCTCACAGTTCGTCCATCACATTCCTAAGCACGTCTGTATTTTATCTTATTCATTCAAAACATACGATTTGTTTGTTTGCACATTTGTCCGTCTTCTCCTCCAGAGGTAATCCCCCCCCCCCATGAAAGTGAGAGATGAAAGACTGAGACAGAGCATAGCGAGACACACATGAAACGGTTTAGTTTACGTGGAAATCGCTCGCTCTGCTCACTCAATCCACGCACCACCGTGCCTCAAAAACACGAATGTTTGGCACCCTTTTAAAACCAGGTTTCCATGCATCAAGCCAGTTGATACAAAACCAATTTTAATATATGTATGTGTTACGTTGCAAAATACCTCGTCCATTCCGCGCTGTCTCACTGCGCTCGAGGAGATTTCTTGCTGCAACACTTACGATACAGACAGACCATCCAGATAAAAAACGTTCAAGCGAATTACAAGAGTGTAGTATGCGATATCGGTTATCTCGAGAGAAGGTCAATATTATTTTTTTACGTCCAAGGAGTCAAGCAAAAAAATCAAGCAATTTATCAGAAAAGCGCTGTTTCTGATGACAAACGCTGATTTTCGTTTGCTTCGCTCACTCAATCAGCGCAAACATTTCCTCAGTAACGTGACTGAATCAATGTAACCACCAAGAACCACACATCACTTGTAATTTGTGTTAGAATACACTTTATATGGGTTTTCTTGTTTTACTTATTTTAAGAATATTGTTCTTTGCTTCCTGCTCAGTATAGACTTTTCCATGGGCGTCTTATCACTTCACTTTCTGATGATCCCTCACTTGGAGAAACATCTGCAGAACGTCAGATGTAATCTACGAAATTGAGAGATGAAAGATTCATAGAGCAAAGCGCGACACACATTGAAAAGATTTGCTTTACGTGGAAATCGCTCGCTTTGCTCGATCAATCCACGCACCAGAAACACGAATGTTTGACACCGTTTTAAAACCAAATCTATTGTTTTAATTTTTCCCTGCATCAAATCAGTTAGTATAAAACCAATTTTAAGATGTATATGTTGCGTGTTGCAAAATACGTCGTCCGTGCATCCTTTTCCACGTCTAAAACAAACAAGCAAATGGTCAGAGTGCAGTACACGTTTTTCGTAAGGCTTCGCTGCATAAACAAATGATAACCACAAATCATTCCAACAGTCTTGTCATCCGAGAGCTACGTGCGCGTCGGTCCATGCTTCCCATAATTTCTTTGATTCCAAGAGCATCACAAAATCATGTGCCGATTATTTCGACACAAAGTAATTGTAATCATATCGAAAACTAAAACTGGTAAAAGGGGCCGCCATGTTCCGAATGGTTCGGCCCTTCAAAGGAGTGATATCAACACACCAAAACATTCTCCAAGTTAATCGCATCGCTTAATAGTTCGAAGGTATAATGAAAACTAGAACATTGCTACTTTGGGTAGCAATGTTCAAGTTTTCATTTAACGTCCAAAAAACTTTGACGTTATTTTTTCAGGGTTTATCGCGTATTTGAGGGTGATAATATCAAGTTGCAGCGATGAAAATAGGCCTATACTGTGCGTTTGGTCCTACTCCCATCTTTGTAGGTGCTTTGGTTCCGGAGGAGTAGAGGTACAAACACATAACACACACGCACATCATAAATCCTTAATGATGTAGATATCTAAAGGTCTTCCCTAATCTTTGTAATTTCGTAGACAAGGAAGTTTATTTAACCATTTAAAAAAAATTCGTCTTTCTTTTATTTTTCTACAACACGAGACACATTACTGTTCGAAATACTACAACAGCAGTCGAACTGTAACAGCAATATTCGAACGCCACATAAAATGCGAGATAAAGATAGAATATAACCCTCTCTGCTAAACCGTGTAATTCTCTTCCTTAGGACACGTGATTTTCGTGTAATTTTACAGAAAACACTAAATTAGTGAGTTTTTATATTAGAAATCCTCATTCACATGTACTATTTACGGGGGACAGTATTCGTTCATGCTGCGTGATTAGGGCCGATTCATTCGCTCAAGATTCACTAGAATACCGTCCATCTTTTCCATGGAGCGGTTTAGCGAAACACGAGTATGCTGTACAGTAACCGTCAGTAAGTGATACGTTATACCACCCTCGGCGAACTGTATCGGATTTACCACCCGATGGGCGATATCCCGCACATGGCCAATCCACGAGAACTATGCCAAAGGCCGAGACGCCATCGAGACGTAGTCGAACGGAGTAGCCGTGTAAGGGATATCGCCCAGCGCCTCATGAATCCGCTACAGTTCGCCTCGGGTGGTATAACTAATTTATCGCATAGCCCCTAACTGTTGGGGTTAACAGCAGTGGGGTTTGCCTTCATAGCTGTGTTGTTTATGCATACATTTTGTCGTCATCACGTTTGCATAATTTTGTATTGATGCAGTCAGGTTTGCGGCCGATCCCATTTGAGCAGGGGTGCTTTGTATCTTGCGATAGGATTTTCTTTTTTTAAAAGGTGTATTGGAGAAAATCTTTTTTTAATTCAATGGATGGATGTCTATTATCATGTTGCACATCACGGAAACTTCATCATGTAACAACTACGTCGTTCACCTCACAGGCACGGCTGTGACATCACCCCACTTTACTGTGCATGGCATCCATATCACCGCACTTTAGTGTGGTGATATATCCCATATTCCACACTTTAGTGTGGCGATATGAATAGTGACATGCGCTGTAAATTGTGGTGATATGGAATATATCTGTGATCATTTTTTAGCATTGTGCAAGTTAGGGACCGTGCGATAAACGGCATTACTGCATAAACGGCATACTGTATAGAACAGTGACATTTGCCACCATATTGGCACCAGATTGGCACCAGTATGGGTTTTGGAGGGCATAACTACAAGGTGCACTACATAAAAATGGAGGGAAAAACAACGGAAGAGCGGATTTCTTAGGCTTAAAATAACGTTGTTTTCTCCAACAACAAAAATCGCGCGTTTTTGGTCTAAGAAATCACTCTTTACAGCATCGGCTTCAGTATGTCGCCCTTCTGTTTTTCTCTGCAGTGCCCTTTGCAGCTAACCCATTAAGGCTCCAGCATAGAGTTATATACAATAATACTACGTCGTGTCACTGCTCTATAGTGTTACAGTATGTCAGTTCCGTTTCAGTGGACTCAATCATACATCGTGCTGATTTGCTAAATGGCTTCCAGTAAAAGAAACGTACGGTACCTGACCTAAATGTATGCCTTAAGTCCTGGCCAGACAAAAAAAAACTTTAGTGCGAAGCTATGCGTTACTACGTGCCTGCAAGGTCAAACTTGCTGCAATCAAGTAGCGAGTGTGGCATTGATTGACCGATTTTGACATCTTTGGAAAAACCCTCTTGCGACGCCATGCAGCCGTAATCAGCCAGTCTGGTCAGGGCTTCAGGTTTATTTCCCGTGGTGCTATTGGTGCTTTTAGAATTTTGTACCGTGATATTGGCCGAGATGGTCACATGGTTCAGCATTTCGTCGGAGCGCTGTGAAACTGTTTCCCCGCATGAAATTCGTTCCATGCCTGAAAAAATTGGGGCAAGGCAACTGACCTTGCCTATAACCTAAATTAACAACAGCAACAATGCACAACATCAGGGGGGAAAAAGCGACAGTTGTTTTATGTTACGGAGAGACACGGCTAGAAATAAATAAACATTTCTTGAAACTCGTAAAATAAAGGAGCCACCCGAACGGAGTAAATAACAATTAACGCCAGTAAAAAGCAAAATAAATGAATGCTGGTCTTTCTGTAACACTTAAAGGGGGATTACCACTAATTGACAAACTGCGCAATCTATGCCCATTTTCCGCTATCTCGTTCTGTGCAGCCCTTACTTTCAACGGGCGAAGGAACACACAAATAAATTTCTTTTTACACAACACACAAGCAACGTGCCTCCTTAATTATTGAGAGTAAAGTTGGTGCGCCCACGTGCACCAGGAAGCAAGCGGTAAAGTTAAACCACACGACATCACGGGCGCTTTTTTTTCTATATATCGACCGTTTTGAAACGAGGATTTTGAACCGCTAGATGGGCGCCATCTATGGTGACAGTGATATCGTTAACCTTGACCGATTACTCCCTCGTGCACGTGGATGCACCAACTTTACATTCATTATTTAAAGAGGCACGTTGCTAGTTTGCTGTATAAAACGAAATTTCTTTGCGCATTCCTTCGTTTGTAAAAATCAAGTGCTACATAGAACTAAATAATGGTAGACGGCACTAGATGCTGCAGCATGTCATTCGGCGAAAAAGCACCTTTAAGACCATCAATCTGGCACTATTGTCATTTGCAGAAGGTTCGCGTATGGGTCTTCGGAATGCTTGGATTGCACGGTGAAGAACAATTACTAGACATATAACTGAGCTCTGAAGAGGACAATTATTGCTCGGTTGACCACAATACATTAATTTATTTTCGCCCTAAAACGTGGAAAACGTCAACTAAAATCATCTCTTGGCAGTTAAGTGGCGAATTTGCAAAAAGTTTTCAATTTGCAAAAGAAAAAAAAAACAGATGGCCACACTAAGTAAGCGAAGGCTAGCACAGGACATCAAGGCAGGATGAGCACGAAACCTGTTTTAAATCTTCTCAAATAAGCACTCCGATATTGCTCGACCCGGAGACTGTGGTGAAAATCTTCACTAAGGAGGAGGCATTCGCTGCGATAGCTGCGGAGTCAGCGAAAATAGAGCTGTCGAAGAATATGGAGCGTATGTACGGTTGAAGATGCGCGCTGAGGAACGATATAGGAATAATTTCCGACAATTTTTACAGAAATGGGCAAAGTAGAAACTTGACTTACCCCGATACGGCTCGAGCAGGGGGTGGAGATTCCGAGCCGGGAAGAGGCACTGACTTTGGAGGCTGCGGTGATGACCCGTTGAATTCAACACCTGCGTCCTAGACATCGTACGAGTCCCTATTTCGGTCCTAGACAACATTAGGCATTACCTCTATTTAACCCGCATTTCCCACACGACTGGCTATACCATCAGAGTACTACGGTCTCCGGCAGGTCCGACCAAGGAGGACAGGCGGTCGTGACCACGTCCTAATCCCAACCCATCCCAACCCTTCCCATCCCACCCCTCCGATAACTGCAGCCTTGATGTGGCGGAGGGGGTCAGTACCCTGATGATACGAGGGGGAAGCCAGTAGCAGTTGAAAAAGAAATAAACTTCGCGGTAGCCTGACAGAAGGGGGGACCGGATTTCCCGAGTTACGACCAGTAATTTACAAAATGAACTCGGTGGTAGCCCCCCGGTGCGTAGTGCAGGCAAATCGCCGGGTATAGCCAGGGAAAGTCAACTTTCGAACAGTTTTGTTCTAGGACTGACGGTTCCCGAGTTACAACAAATTAAGTCGAAACGTGGTCGGCCAACTTCCAAAAATGGTGGTACCCGATTTCCGGGGTAGGCCATGCGTAGGGCGCAGCCGGGGAAAGCCAAATCCCGAGCGGTTTCGCTCTAGGACCAACGGTTCCCGAGTTATTGGGGTGGGCCAACTTCCAAAAATGGTGGTACTCGATTTCCGAGGAGGCCCACACGTAGGGCACAGCCTGGTAAACCCACATCCTGAACCGTTTCGCTCTACGACTGACAGTTCTCGAGTGCTCTCGGATGCCGAGGAGGCCCACACGTAGGGTACAGCCCGTGGATGCTAAATCCCGAACGGTTTCGCTCTAGGACCAACGGTTTCCAAGTTATTTTGGGTGGGCCCTCAGTTGGGTGGGACCTCCGGTGGGGTTCTTGACAGGGTGGCCAAATTTCGATCAGTTTTGTTCTAGGACCAACGGTTCCCGAGTTATGGACATTTTAAAATAATTTCGGAAATTTAAACTGAAACTGAAACTCCAAAATGGCGGACTTCAATATGAAACACCCCAAAGTGGAGACTTTCAATATGGAACATCCCAAAATGGCAGCCAGGAAGTGAGTCATTCAAAATGGCCGGCTGGAAGTGACGTCAAGACCTTCCAAATTGATGGTCTTCTTCCAAGATGGCGACACTTCTGGTTTACATGGGGGCTGCCATCTTGTCTGTCTTCTCTCTCTGGCTGTGCGAAAATAGCACTATATCCTACTACTCTTGCATACTGAATGCTGACTTACTCAGTGATAGCAATTTTTTAAGGATTCAATAAAACACAGGTATGCGTTTTTTTTGAGGCTGCGCCAAAATTTCGACGAAATGTCCTGTTAACCTTTAGTTGCATGAATTAATTTCAGATACTTTTTTTTAAGGATTGTATGGGTCAGTAGTGGGATTCTAACCATCATTCGCTTTGTTTGGACACGAGGACGCTGACCACTCGGCTGATGCTGCTCGCTTTCTTGGGTTCATGGGGCCCCTTCACAAACTTCAAGAGGGGAGGGGAGGGGGATGAGAAGGGGAGACCACAATAAGTACTTACTGAATGTGCGCATCAGGCAGATGGGAGGATACGGGAAGGTGCCGGGAGGGGAAGGGTGTTTTTTGGGGGGTTAATAAATGTATAACCGAACACCAGGGGGGCTGCGGAGAAAGGCAGAGAGGTATACAGACCCGCCACTGCTGGATGGTGGTCGGAGGGCCTGAGAGGGAGCGTGGGTGTGTAGATTGGGGTGAGAGGGAAGAAATTGAAAAAGCCATGATGCGCCGGAGGGGTGTGGGGTGGCAGGGTGTTCGGGGAGGGGGGGGGAGAGAACAAACACCGAGGGTGCCGGAGGAAGGACGGGGGCAGTGTACACACCCTACACTGCCGGAGGGCATCCAGTGGATTACGGAGGCAGTCGTAGGACCAAGGACAGGGTTGGAGGGTGTGAGTTGGGGGGAGTCAGAAATTGAAATCACCAGTTACTTTTCTAACACGACGAAACACCGGAAGAGGCTAACTCCAGGAAATTCAACCACCGTGCAGAATGACCACTGGACCATTGTTGAAACGAATTTTTCGAATTTGATTGTTAGCTTCGGAATGTAAAATGTTGGGCCAAGGCATTCTATATAAATAAATAAATAAAATGTTCCTGCTGAGAGGACGGTCCATAATTGTTGCGCCATGTAAGCGTCGCGTGGGCCAGTAGTGTTGTCAGCGTAAGAACGGCTGGCAGCCCGAAAAGTTGTCATTCAAGAATGAGGTGTGCAGGTCACTGTCGGAATTGCATTTTGGATATTTCAAATTCAAACTGCCAATTTGACCGTAAATTTAAAAGAAATTAAGTAAAAATACGAAAAGATTAACTGCTAAATTAGGCCTACTTAACAAACTATATTGCTAACAGGATGTCAGAAATATTTCTATGTTTGTATTTGTAAAACGTCGACATTCGATCAGTATGCCATTACCTGGTGTTGTACTCTGCAGTCTAGCATAATTGTGGTAAACACGTATAACTTCTGGGTATGATTTCGTGCTGCGTGTAGGTCTGACTTGCTTTAAAATACGTGAAACAAGAAAATCCTTGTAAAGTGTAGCACTAGCACAAATTACAGATGTGTGGTTCTTGGTGGTTACATTTATTCAGTCACGTTTCTGAGGAAATGTTTGCGCTGATTGAGTGAGCGAGGCGAACGAAATCAGCGTTCCAGAAACAGTACTTTTTCCTAAATACAGTTAGTAGGTAGTAGGCTAAATATTTGTTCATAAGAATCTGGTGAATCTTAAATGTGGCGAATGAGTATAAACAAAGAGAAAAGAAAGAGTAGACGCAGTTAACGTTTGTTTATGAACTGAAACCGTATGAAAAACGCGTACTACACTGATCATTTGCTTGATCATTAAATTTGACTATTTGTTTTTGGTGTGGAACTGTCCGTCTGCGCATAAGTGTTGCAACAAGAAATATCCTCGAGCGAAGCGAGACGCGGCCGAATGAGCGAGCATCAGCGAGCGACTCGGCTAGTAGATCATTAAGGACGTATGATGTGCGTGTTTGTACCTCTACTCCTCTGGAACTAAAGCACCTACAAACATGGGAGTAGGACCAAACGAAAGATAATTAAATTGCGCTCAGCATAGGCCAATTTTCGCCGCTGTAACTTGATATTATGACCCTCAAAAACGCGAAAAACCCTAAACCCTCATGTTTATGACGTCATAGTTTGTTCATGCAAACCTCCTCGAGCAAAGACAGATGATCTGGAAAAACAAAATAACCAAAACGGACGACGTATTTTGCAACGTAACACAGATATATTAAAATTGGTTTTGTATCAACTGACGTGATGCATGGAAAAATCTAAACAATAGATTTGGTTTTAAAACGGTGTCAAACATTCGTGTTTCTGAAGCATATAGGTGCGTGGATTGACCGCGCAAATCGAACGATTTCCACGTAAAGTAAACCTTTACAATGTGTGTTTCGCTTTGCTGTATCAATCTTTCATCTCTCACCTTCGTAGGTGATTACTTCTGGAGGAGAAGACGTACAAACGTGCAAACAAACAAATCGTATGTTTGGAATGATGAAGGTGAAATGTCGATATGCTGACGAATGTGACGAACGAATTATGAGCAACATTTGCAATTAGTTTGCGTCGAAATAATCAGTACATCGAAATAATCAGTACAATAATCAGTAGATATACATTACATGAATCATGGGTCGTGTTGAAGCTATTAGTTACGCACTGAGATGATCTGGAGAAGGATGCACGCAAAAAATAACCTAAACGGACGACGTATTTTGCAACGTAACACATAGATATTAAAATTGGTTTTGTATCAACTGACTTGATGCATGGAACCCTGGTTTTAAAAGAGTGGCAAACATTCGTGTTTCTGAAGCACGGTGGTGCGTGGATTGAGCGAGCAGAGCGAGCGATTTTCACGTAAAGTAAACTTTTTCAATATGTTTCTCGCTTTGCACTCTCTCAATCTTTCATCTCTCACGTTCACAGGGGATTACTTCTGGAGGAGAAGACGAACAAATGAGCAAACAAACAATAGTATGTTTTGAATGGCACAAATGAAATGCAGGTGCGATTAGGAATGTTATGGACGAACTGTGAGCAATAATTACAATTAGTTTGCGTCGAAATAATCAGCACATGATTTTGTGATGCTCTTGGAATCAAAGAAATTATTGGAAGCATGGATCGATGCGCACGTAACTCTCGGATGGCCAGATTGTTGGAGTGATTTATGGTTATTATTTGTTTATGCAGTGATGCCTTACGAAAAACGCGTACTGCACCCTGACCATTTTCTTGATCGTTTTAGACGTGGAATGTCTGTCAGCAGCACAAGAGTTGCAGCATGAAAGCCCCTCGAACGTAGTGAGACGACGCGGAATGAGCTAGCGAAGCGAGCGACTCTGCAAGTTAACAATAATGCTTTATTGTACATGTTGTTCTGAACAGGCACGATGTCTTACTATGTGTGCAAGCAAAATAAATAATGTAAATACAAAAAATTACAAATACAAAATTAATATTAAAACTACAATTTATTATGTTAATAAATTCCATTAAACTTCAATGCTTTTTGCTGTTGTAATATTCATTTCATTATATTAATTTATTATGTGTTTACAGCAGAAGCAAGAATCTTGTCCTAATTTCATTATTTATTTGTAGTGCAGCCTTCAAAGTGTTTTCATTTTTCAGTTAGTATGATCCATTGTCTGATTTTTGTGTGTCATTTTATTACGATTTATTATATTTCTTAAGTTTGTTGTAGGTGTTAAGATGATAGGGTATGTGTATATGTATGCCTCTTTTGCTATAGGAGTTTATCCACATCGGTTCAATTAGCCAATTTTTTTTTCCATTCTCTTAGGTCTTGGTGTTTCTATTTTATACTTTTTGTTTTAATAGTTGTTTTTTTAAATGTTAATTTTGTAGATTTGTTTTATGTTTAGAATTTCTATCTTTTATATATTTCTTTACTATCTTGTGATTCATTACTTTTAAACACTACCTTGATTGCCTTGTTAATAGGTTTTTGTAATTGTCTTTTTAGGCTTTTTGTCCTAGTTCCATACACAATTAATCCATATTTTATATTTGACATTATAAGTGCATCAAATATTTTTTTTATTTCTTACGCTTAAGGATTCTCTTATTTTGTAGAGTAACGGTATTGTTCTTCTAATTTTTAGTGTTAATGTATTAATCTGATGATAGAATTTCCAGTTTTTATAATAATAATAATAATAATAAGAATAAGAATATAACCTATTAACATGTTTTTATTGCCTGAACATGCTCGAAGTTCCAAGGAACTTGTGTGAGCAGCAAAAACCAAACAAATGCAATTTAGCACAATAAATAATAACAAATAATAATAATAATAATAAATAATATAACACTAATATACACAATAAATTTTCATTTGAAACTATTTATCTACGACATACGCCAATAAAGGCACATTATAAAAAAAAACAATAATAATAATAAAAAGAAGAGTCTCTTACATGTTTAATTAATTTTATTAAGTCCTATTTCAATTATTTTTTGAAACCATTTTCTGGGCACGTTATTTACACATACAACACTATCAGTGGATTAGTTTTAATTATTTACCGTTAGTTTTTAATTAATTTCACCTTTATGTATTTCTACTGATGACTGTTTTAGCACCATTTTTAACTCTGTTATACTTTGATATTTATGCATATTTTTATTCAACCTGTATATGTTATTGAATATATATGGTATGTATAGTAGTTTCAATTTTTTGTTCCGTAGGAGTTATTCCAGTCTGGTGTTTTAAATTTATTTGTTGTTTTTTTCAGTCGTTAACTTTTTGACTCAGTTGGTTGTTTTATAATAATTTTTGACAATGATTACATAATCTCGATGGTCTTCTATTTTTAGAACTTTATTTTTATAATAGACCTCGTGTATAGTTATAATAATAATAATAACAATAAACCGGAAGAGAAAGAGAAGTATCGACTGGGGCTTAAACGAAGAACCTTCAATATTCTGGGCAGTGTTCTAAAAGTTGCGATAATGAGTTGAACCCCTATCAAGCTTAGAAGTTGGTCAACGTTTCTTATTGGTGACCTGACGGACACAATCAGGGAGGGAAAGCAATTCGCTTCGTGGCCATTACACCAGAAATGAACGAGAGAGAATGATAAAGAAAAACACACAAAAAAAAAGAAACAAAAGCTGAAGAAAAAATGTCTAACAAATGATTATACATTCCAAAACAGCTCTAAAACAACAATTATTACGTCCTTAGACTTTTCAAATAAGGCGTACCACGCGTTGCGTAAACAAACACGTTACATTCTGAACCCACTCAAAGAAATTCCTTTTTGTTTTCTACACTTCGCACCAGTGCCTAATCACTTGTTGTCATCAAAATCAATGGCGTCGCTTAGTGTCAGGTGTAAAACATGTTTGGATTGGCGTCACAGCAACCGACTCAGAATGATATAAATGATCCAAGGGCCTTCAGAATGAAATGACGGAAAATCGACTGTCAGCAGTGGGGTTGGACATTATTGGCTTGCAGGACTGTTTTTCTTTTTCTTTTTTAGTTATTATTCCATTACTGGAATGCTCATTATGTATCCGCGATATATAATTTAAAAAAATTTTAGAACTTGGATAAACAAGCGGCTGCAGCGCCTGTCGGGTCTCAACCGGTCTTATGTACACTTCCGCCACATTCGAAAATTTTGATGCGCACACCTCTATCACGCCCTGCAACAGCGAGTTCTATTAAATAATCTAAAAATAGTAGCCATTACAATTGCCGGTTAAAAATGTGTCACCTTTTAGGCCTAGCTTTAGATTTTAGGCGTAATTATCAGAGGGTTTAGGCCAAATTTCGTAACACGGTGTCGATACTATTTTAAATGGAGCTAATGTGTGTCATTAACGAAATCCTGTTGTTTTTACGGCTGCGTGTGTTCCTGTAGTCTTTAAATGCGACGATCAAATGTTATTCTTTCACCGAGTTACGTTGAGATAGCCTATTGACTGTAAGGAAGTAACGACTTCGTAAGTGCAGCTAAAGGAAATTTGGTTCGAGAGTGCGCCTTTTCACCCTTGCGACACGGTGTCGAGAGTATTTTTAATGAAGCTAATATGTGTGTCATTAAAGAAATCCTTTCGTTTTTACGGCTGGGTGTGCTCCTGCTTAAATGTGACGATGAAATGTCATTATTTCATTGATTACGTCGACAAAGCCTATTGGCTATACGGAATCAACGATGTTTTAATTTGCCGTGTTTTTAACTAATTTTTGGCCGCTGAATCTAATGGTGAAAACCGTCTGTTTCTATCTCGTACCGTTCTGAAGTTGGAAAAGGCGATGGACGAAGTCGTTGCAGCCTTCTCAACCTTTTTGGCCGTTTTCTCAAGACGTTTCGGCTGGATACAGAAGACTAAAACTACGTACGTTCTTCTATTTTATTTTTAAATTAATTTCTTTACGCCTTTACCAGGAGCGCCGCGCGAAATGCATACATGCCCGTAGGATACGGGAGTGTCCGAGCTGTCACAAGGTCGTCTGGAAGAGAAGCTATGGGTTTCGTTTCCCTGCTCCGCAACAGTTGAATTCAACATCACCAAAATCGTATTCTGAGCAAAGCTAAAAGGCGTGCGTTTTCCGCCATGCGCGTGAATGGGCGTTGAGCCATGATGTGAGACACATGATTTCTATCGTAGTCGACCTTGCCTTGAAGAAGCCATCTTATTCCCCGACTCAATGGCGATCACCGCTGCTTCACGTGATGTTGCCGTATGCCTGGATTTGTCGTAGCAAGAATGTACTTTTCACGCCTATTTATTAGGTAAAAACGACGGACAAAGTCCCAGTCGGGGCAGTTGTCTTTTCTTTCTTTCTCAGATTAGTGTATCCTGATTCCTCACAAGGCCAGTCTTTAATGCAGACTGCTTGCTTCGTTTACCCTTTACCTTGTGATTTCTTTGTTTATTTAGGTAAAAACCTATAGGTACGGTCAAAGATTTATAGGGTTGGGGAGGAAAAATTTGTAACTCTAAAAAGTCCCTATTGAAACGTATAACATTCATTCCTATTAAAGCAACATACCGCCTGCCTTATAACTTTCCGCCTGCCTGACAACACCCACGCGACGATCGCATCCGCGTATTTATCACAGCTAAGGTCAACTGAGACGGTAGCTTCGTTTCTCGCAGTGAAAAACATAGCTACTGTCTCAATTGGCATTGCGCCTAATAGTCCAGCCAGCGTGAACCCATTGATTGTGTCGTCAAAAACCGGAATGATTCTCGTATTTTAAAATCACAATTTATAATTTTCTATAATTTTCTTATAATTTTGCTTCGGCGATTTATTGGAATAATTAATTTAAATTTTTAACGCATTAGTCAATTAGATTTTAGATCTCATGGTAATTATTAGACAATTAGTAGATGTACACACAGAGATGAAACGTCATGATTATTGTACGCGCGCAATGCATCATTTAGTGACGGGTCGTTAGTAAATAAAGTTCCATTATATTCAACAGAAAATCTCCTTGACGCCACATTTAAAAAAGGATTTTTAGCAAGAGAAAGACTAACGGTAAGGAAATAGACCTTTGGGGCCGTATACTTGATGTGGAGGATCGAGAAAAATGGCCCTTTAATTCCGTCCGAGTTTTCAGAGTGCGCCACGCGTTTCATCTGGTAATTTTTGCTCATTTTTCAGCCCAAATCTAAAGTAAACTAAATTACAACTAAGCTAAACCAAATAACAATTATATACTAGCTAGTTTCATTTATTTTAATTTTAGGCTGAAAACTGATTAGAAATTCCTATATAAAACTCATGGCGCCCTCTGTAAACTTAGACTGTACTAACAGGAATGAATCTAAGACGTTTCAGACGGGGTCTCAGTCACAAATTCTCCTCCCCAACTCAGTGTAATATGGATTATTCCAGAAAAGTTACGAGCAGTCATTGCACAGCTGGCCGCATGTGGGTCGAGATCCAGAACGAGTAAGGCATCGAACATGTGGTAATTGGAGCGAAGCGAGACCGAAGGCCAAGCGGAGCTCCGTTTATGAATACACTCGAATGCAATCTTTTATTCGCATCACGCAATAACCAATGCACCAATTTGAACCAAATTTTGTACATTGGTAGCGGCACACCCAGAGGTGGTTTGTAAAAAAAAAAAAATGTAAATCGGACATTTTGTTGAGGAACAACGCCATCCAGCGACGCGTTACGAAAGCAAATGGACAAAGAAACAAGATGCGATGAGCAACCGAAAAGATGAGCCACAACGCTGTCTCCAACACACTCGCAAACAACTGCCTGTGCCTGATGTTTTGTTTCAACATTAGTGTGTTTTAAATAAATGTTTGTTTATGCAATTTTAAATTATTGTGTGATTAATAATCGCTTCGCTCCAATTTGTTGACTGTATAACTGATGACGCCTTAGTACTATCATGGCCACTCCGTGTAGCCCTTCATACTCTCTTTTATGTCATTCCTGACCATAAGTCAGCTAATGCTAACTGATGCTCGTGCAGACGAAATGGCTCAACCTCACCAGATATTTAGACGCAGAAAAGAGACGAAAATAGTAAGAGGAGAGACTAATCCGGGGATTGGAACCGGGTAATCTCCGAACAAGGCAGGAACCGAGAGAAATGCCCAGAATGGAACGGAATAAATTCTCTCACTCTCTATTGCGCCTCGCGTTTGATTTTCGCCATGGCTGTCCTAAAACTTCTCTCGGCCGATCTCTAGATTGCTCCTCGGATTCCTCGGAAACCTCGAGCGTATTGTTAAGTGTCACGATGGGCTATGGCTGGTTCAGATCTCCGGAATTAAATCGTTAACATATTTTCTTTTGATACTAAATTATAAAATACTTACCTGGTATTTTTATTTACTAAATTAATCTTTATTTAGTCTTTATTTCATTTTAATTCTGCCCCTATCATGTGATACGTTAATTTTACTCTTAACCGATCGATATCTCTAATACCAACAGATCCAGCAATGGCTTTACTATTATAGCGTTCTCTTTCTTGTTACTTATCAGTAGCGGTGCCGCTACAGGGATGGTGGCAAGGGTGCGCAATGCTTCCCTACTCCCTTCTCTCTCCCCAAAAATGTAAGGATTGACTGTTTTGACATTGGCATCAGCCGATGTTATCGGTATCGGACCGGAATTGGCAACCAAAATACATGGGTCCGGTCCAAACCCACAACAGTTCCCACATTGGAAAAAAAAAAAAGACTCCATACACCAAAACGCCCACAAATTCAAAACCCATAATTCAGAATTCGTTTAGTGGGGCCTTGGCCCTAAGCCATACGCCCACTTACAACAATTAAGATACAATGTAAATCCAAACCTAAATCTACGTCAAAACCCAACTCTACAAAATAACAATCGTTAATAATAATACTAATAACAATAATAATTATTTTTATGATTACATTTGTTTTAAGAATTTGGCAATGTGGGAATTTTTTCATACGCACTGGTAAAAAAGGGTGGAACGAAAAATAACTACAGGCGACGAATCAGAGTGCAGTGTAGCTGGCTCAATAGTGGGAGAGTACAGACAACAGCAGTAGCAGCGTCATATTGGCTACAAGAGAGATAGCTGCAAGGGGCACTAGCTTAAAATGGAGGGTTAAACAACGGCACTTCTAGTCAAGGCAGTGCTTTGAGCGGATTTCATAGGCTTAAAAAACGTTGTTTTCTCCAATCCCTTATGCTGCTAGGTTGTAATTTGAAAATAAAGATTCCACTTGCTTAAAAATGTCAGCAACTGCCAACAAATCGACAAAAATCGTGCATGATAGGCCAAAGAAATCCAGTCTTAACCGCATTGTCTTCAGTAAGACGCCCTCTTTTCCCCCTCCAGTGACCCTTGCAGCTATCCCAGTTACTGGCTCCAGCATTGTTATATACAATTATACAACGTTGTGTCTTGCCCTACAGAATAGGCTACGATAGCTGACACATTTTCAAAAAAAAACAAAAAAACTCAGGTAGGTGAAACTGAGTGTATTGTGATGTTTTTCACAATACACTCAGTTTCATCTACCTGAGTTTTTTTTTTTTGAAAATGTGTCAGCTATCGTAGCATGCATGTGTAGCATGCATTTAATTCAATAAATTGAGCTTGAGCATTAATTTTTTTAATTTCTTCAATGCAAAATATGTTCACCCAGAGTGCCCTTAAACTTAGTCATTATTGACAGTACAACACTAATGAATACAGGGTGTTCCAAAAGTCCCAGAATAGCCTCAAACTTTTGGAAGGCCGAGTTGAAAGAATAATGTGAAACCCTGGCAATGTAGGTTTGGTTAAAGGACCTACCTTTTTGTACAAGGGGGTGGAGAAATACCTTATTTGAAAGGTCTTCATTAGGCGAGTAAAGTGCCGCAACGATAGCTTCGATACGTGAGCCCATCCAAAATGGCAGTCGGTCAAACATTAGGATTTTCCTCTGCATCCCTATGTGCTACTCAGCCTAAAGACGTCGTAAAAGAACGTAGGTGGCAGAAAAAGGCTTCGTTCAATTTATCGTCTTTATCGGTTTGAAACCTACAGTGTGGGCCTCATTTCCACCCTCGGGCACGGGAGACTCAGTAATAATCGTTGTTACTTCGTTTTACCAATTTACGCAGCTGCCTAGCAAGTCAAAACAATGCCCGACCGTGCCTCTCCATCCAGTTTATTAAAATGTCGCCACTGCCAATCAGTTTCTTTCACGCAGTGGCGCTTTTACGAATATTGTTGATGGGGAGAGGGGACAAAACCGTGCGATAGAAAGCCTGAGGGCTGCGCCCCACGCTAAATAGGTTCCATTCAAGCTGTAGGCTAATGCAAGAACTGAAGAATACAGTTTATAAACTCAGCTATGGGTTTATTACGTGAGGTTCTACAATTGCTGCTCACACTTTTTTTTTGGGGGGGGGGGTAATAGGTTTATCTCACACCACCCGTCAGTAACCACGATGAAAGCTCAACTCCAGGTCCACGCCAGTTCCATGCAAATCACGGGATATCATCGTGAACAATAGCGGATAACATGGGGCGGCCACCATACAGTCAAGGTTTGCGTCAATATTTGCTGAGAATTCTTTAAGGCCTCTCGGGTGGATGCGAGATACATGACATTAGGTCTTTAAACATGGCGGATCACTTGTGAGCTGACAATATTGACCGAAAATTTAATTCAGATTCTGTTGATGTAAACTTGTGAGACCATTGCGTGGCAGGAGGCGTGTTTATTTTACATCCCACTGACTCACAAATTAATTGGTTTGCACATCTCCCACTCTGTCACAGCGGAGAGAGTTCGTTGTACAGCAGACGTCATCAAACACGAATTTCAAATCGGAGAATATTTACCCGAACGGATCGATTGCTTCCCGGGAGCAGATTTGTTTTTCGTAAACAGTTCGGATAAGCGAGCCGGATCCCGCTACAAAACTTCGTTACTTATCACCTGCACTTGTTGGTGATTATGTGTAAATTGACTTCATTTACTGATCTGTTGTTGTAGCAGTTAGGTTAGGTAGAGGCGCGGATCCAGAGGGGGCCGGTGGGAGTGATCGCCCCTCCTAAAACCGTATCTGACATACAAGCTGATAATACTGTATAGCATTATTTAAAATCATCTTCACTGACTGTGTAAATTTATTATGATTCGCTATACAGACAGACGCACACTTACAAAAGCACCATAATTATAGTTTTTTTTTACGTTGGTTTCGTCCTTTTTTTCTTACTTTCGTGCATTTCATTTTGCTTTCATCCATTGTGATACTATACGCAACTTCGTACGCTGGCATCAACACATTGCCACCAATCAAAATCCAGCGACCCACTTTTTAAAGCATAGCCGACCGAATTCTCTCCAGCAGACTTGGGTGAGTTAGGTGTGACTGTTGGCACATTCTTTCGAATTGTGCTGACTTTTATTTTATTTGGTTTTAGTTTTTAGCATGGAACCTTGCATCTTATGACTTGTAAGTTTTATTTCCATGGCCCTGCTCTGCTGTTATTTTATTAATTTTTATTTTTATTTTTAAGTTGTTTGACATGTTTTAAACCCTTCACCTGAAAACGGTTCCGACCTTGGAATCGAAACGTCGTGATTTCGTTGTTTCACCAGCACTTGATGGCTACTCTGTATGTGTTTTTAATAACTAAAGTGCTTTTTAACTTTCTGCTTTTTGATACTATACGCAATAAAAAAATGGACGAAAGCAAAATGAAAGTGGACGAAAGCGAAATAAAAGAACCAAGCTTCCGTAAAAAAAACTGTAATTATGGTGCTTTTGTAAGTGTGCCTCTGTCTGTATAGCGAATCATAATAAATTTACACAGTCAGTGAAGATGATTTTAAATAATGCTATACAGTATTATCAGCTTGTATGTCAGATACGGTTTTGCCTGAATTTTTACTTTAAACAGGAACTGATGGGTACTAAAAGCTATCTTTTACTGGTATTACATAAGTCTTGCTTCTGTCTCTTCCCCCCCCCCCCTCGGTCCTCTACAATTTGTGAACTGGGCCACCACGATTGGAAAATTATGTTTTCGACCCCTGCAGATGTGAAATCGCCCCTCCTGAAATTTCATCCTGGATCCACTACTGGTTAGGTAGGTCAGGTTAGGTTGGGATAGGTTAGGTTAGATGACTTAAGTCGGATTAAACTGGTTTTTACTGTACGTTGCTGGGCTGCATGGAGAGCTATGTAGTGAGTTTTCCTGAACTGTTTACGAAAAAATGTGCTTCCCTACCCGGTCCTCAGCTAGCCTTCAGACAATTATGAGAGGGCCTAAAGACCTCCAGAATATTTTACGAGATCCTTGGTTCTTGGTCTTCAATGCAGCCGAAATTACTGAGAAAACTATTGCAACGACTTTGCCCAACCGACGAATTTCTCAACTTCAAAGCGTTACCAGATAGAGATGACACGGTTTTCACCATTAGATTCACCGACCAAACATTATTAAAAAACACGGCAAATTAAAACATCGTCGCTTCCTCATACACGTAACTAACTTAGGCTTTCTCAACGTAACTAAATGAAATAAGATTATTTGATCGTCGTATTTAAACCCTAAGGATACATTACGCAACCATAAACGAAAAGGATTTCGTTAGTGACACACATTAGCTTCATTTAAAACAGTCTCGACGCAAGAATGATCAGGCTTAAGCCCTTACCAGACAGAAGAAAATTTCGTGCGAAGCGATGCGTTATTACATGCCTAAAGGTCAAAATTGCTGCAGTCGTATGGTTGGTGTTGCGTTTAAGGATCGATTTTAATGCCTTTGGTACACCATCCTGCGTCGCCGTGCAGCCGCGAGCAGCCAGTCTGGTTAGGGCTTTACTCTCGAACTCACTTATCCTTTAGCTGCTACTTACGAAATTAAAATGGCAGGTAAAAAATAATAATAGGCTTTTCAAATCACGTTAAGTCTCGGCATCGTGTTTCATAAATGAATAACCCTGTACTCTCGAACCCGATGCTCCACTAGCTGCTACTTGCGAAATTAAAACGACAGGTAAGCATTAGGCCTAAAAGCTGACAATTATGCCTAAAATCTAAAACTAGGTCTAAAAGCAATTGTGATGGTTACCACTTTTAGATTGTATAATAGAGAGCATTGTTGCAGTGTGTGATAGAGGTGTGCGTCTCAATTTTCGAAAGTGGCAGAAGTTTACAGAAGACCGGTTGCGACTAGGTAATTGCTGCAGCCGCTTGTGTACCATTTTTAATGGATTTGTACTTCTCCCAAAACGAAAGGTCTCGTCACGTCTAGACTAATCTCCACAAGATATGTGTGTTTCTGGAATCTTGAGAATTGCTGCAATCATCTCTTTGAAGATGACGAAAATTCAACATTCTTAAGTCCTTCGAGAATGAGCAAAAGGTCTTGTAGATAAATCCGGAACACAGATGAGTCAGAGACTGCCAGGGTCTTGATAATAAACAGAGAGCTCAATTACGCGTTGCTCAACGACACTGAGGAAAACTTTACACAAAAACACGTCAACGTCAAAAACAAAGTTTAGACTGAATTAACATGGGAGAGTGAAAGAAAAATTTGTTCACTTCTGCATTCAGCAAACAGAAAGTAACAAAGTAAGCTAATAACGGAGCTTATGAATTAATACCAATGCAAACCTAATCGATCCGATTTAGCTTTCTGTTCCGTTTATATTTTGTTAGCTTATGTTGTACATGTCCACTTGTTTTGTAGGAGCAAATAGGGAACGTTCAAATTACGTCATCACGAAATTGGCAGTATTCCACCCGTCCCTCGCCATCAACTACATAATCCCCTCCATTACGTTATTCTTACCTTTACGCCCCGCCTTTGTGCAACGGTGGGGAAAGGGAAGGAATTTGAGAGTTTGTTGTGGGAAAACTGAGGACCTGTTTTTTTTTTCATGAACTGATAGACTAGTAAGCTAATGAAACGATAGCATTACGTTACAAATATTAACAAACATGCAGATTGTTTAATCCCTCTTGTTGTTATTTACTTTGAATTAAAATTTACTCCAATAAAACAGACCTGAATTGAAATTTACTCCAATAAAACAGCCCCCTAGCTTTTGTGGATAATACGGCTTAAATGTTTTCGCAATCAGCCTACAACCAGAGTGTAACGAACTCATGCTAATTAATTTGAAATTATACCCTTCGCGTTGTGCACTCGGGATATAATTGTAGAATAATTAGCATTCTTTAGTTTTAAGGTCGGTTTACAAGATTCGTGCGAAAACAGTTGCCGTATTATCGACAAAAGCTCTAGGGCTATTACTACTGATAACTGACCACATATGGCATTATCAGCTAATATATCTTTCGCTTTCGTCCCTCCATCTTGTTTTAACTGCAACGTGTTAAACACAACTCTTACTTAATTTAAGTATAGATCATTTCTTCAATCACTTGTTGTATTCCCTAGCTGATAATAACAACTAGCGCAAGGCCTCGATGTTTCTCAATTCGGAATGCATCTTGTGATTATAGAAAAAATTATCATATTAAACTAGGCTCTTGTGGTACAGTGAGCTCTCTTTATAACGAACAACTAGTGCGCCAAAAAAATGGTTCTTTATGCAGAGAGTTCTCAATACAGAAAGTTCCTGTCCAACGAACTGTGAGTGAAATGATTACCAAGTGGCAAGTTTGTTGCAAACGCAACAAAACGGAATGGCAAGGACCTGATGGTCGCTAACTGCTATCCGAGTCTAAAAGTCTGAGAGTCTAAAAGTTTAAAACGAAGATGATGGCTTGGCTGCAGAGGAAGGGTAGATGGTATTGGGATGGGGTCACGAATGCCTTACCATCAAGGTTAGACCTACCAGGGACACAGTGGTCCCCGATGACATCGCCGAACGTGAGAGACAGGTGAGGGGAAACGCTACGTATCATTTTCAATGTTTCATATATAAAAATAAAATAATGCACCGCAAAGCTTGGCCAAAGCCAATTGTCAATCCTAATGTATAAAAAAAAAATACTAAAAATTCACCACAGCAAAAGTGGTCAGCAATGAAAGGGTTGTGTGCCGCTTATACCATACCAATTGTTAAGTAACGAGACGTTACATTTAATAATAACGCACTTACCACAATAGTGGATGTTTAACACCGTTAACACCGTACCAGTGCAAAATTGAAGGAGAGACTACGAAGTTCTCTTAATGAATGCAGACATATCTTCCGTTCACAATCACAATTCTTTTCGGAAGCCGCACTCCGAATCCATATCCATACATATACCATCCTAGAACGAAGGGTATTCCAAACGGGGACTATCCGCACCGCAAAAAAAGAATCTTTGGCAGTCAAGTCTGGGTCCCTTAGTCTCAAGTTTCGAAGGGTGACACTGACTCCTGATGTTATGAATACAAGGTGCCAGGTCGAAAAAAGGAAGCTCGATCGAAGGATCTTGTATGTCAAGACGAGGTCAAATCTAAAGACGGCATAATTCCAGAAGTTCAACTACCGCTCTTGAGAGTCGTTCTATATGATCAATATTTCGGAGTACTGGAAGGCACTTGGAGAATCTTCTATGAACGGATTCGATTAAGTCGATGTCTTTAGCAAAATATGGGGACCACACAGGAGTGGCATACTCAAGTTTTGGGCGGCAAATTTGACGGCAAATTTAACGCTTACCCAGCCGAAGCCATAGAGCCAACTCAAGTATTGGGCGGGCAAATACCTTGAACGCCCACACCTTGGTATGTAGATGCCAGACATAAAGCATCTATTAACCACCGCCAGCCGGCGGAAGGCCGTTGAACATACTCTTGAACATTGAAGGAAAGACCTAAGGTCACCAGAGAACCAGATACCTAGATCTTTGATTTCGTTCACAAACGGGAGAGTCTCTGCATCAAGAAAATATTGATAGCCCGGGCATACTGACCCAATATGCATGGACATACATTTCGAAGTAGACAGAGGAAGCTTCCACAAGGTTGACCAGCTATGGACGTTTTGGACGGCGAGATTGCGTTCCTAATACAGAGTGTAAAACCCTGACAAATAAAATCGAACTATGTCTGCTTTGTGATTGTACTGCGAGGACAAAGTGCGTAAAATGTATAGTTTCACGTTGTTAGGGGGAAAAAGCTACAATTTTGGGTTGTGATTCAGGTTTGCCTTCTTCGTAGTCTGATTATTTTTTTTGATTTCTTGGTCGACACACTGTTTTGCATATTAGTTCCTTATAAGTTTGCTTTAAGAAGAACGTTTGAAAAGGCTTGACCTGACGACCATTGTTGACAGGAGTTTAAAGTGACCTTATCCAGCAGTTGGAAAAGACAATACGATCTGACTCGTCGTTAAAGTGTTTTTGTTGCATGGTTTGTTGTTATCCGGCTACATTAGCTTGCTTTCTTCCCCTATTACTTTAATTTAATTTAATTTAAGGATGGTTTTTAGTGTGTAAAAGTACCTTTACAGCATGGAAAAAGGTTTCTTTATATAACGCTGTTCCTTATACAGAGGTTCTTTTATATAGAGGTGTTTTTACCATACGAACATAAGGTGGCCAACCAAAAAAGTGTTATTTATAGGGAAAAATTCGTTATAGTTAGTTATATCGAGATTCTACAGTATTACTGCTGGTAATTAGTATGCAATGAAACAACGTTAGACAATAATAATTACCGTATCTAGTAATTTGAAGTTGAAATACATAATTCTGTGTTGAAAATAGCCGAGCTTGTACAATTTAATCTCTCTCTAGCTCGTGTCGGTCTTAGGAATGTCAGTCTCGGACTCATCTTGAAAAGTCAACAAGAGACTGAGATGTCAGACCTAAACGACATTATGGTCTCGACAGATTCAGTACCATGCGATCACGTGTCTCGTTCTCGGGTTGACAACCTCTTGGAACGGAACTTGTCTCCGGACAGGAAGAATTTTTTAACATGATTAGGTTTGGTGTCTTGAACAGCACATTTTAATTTCCTTCCGACACGATTTTGCGTGCCATAATTTATTAGTAGTAATAGCCCTAGAGTTTTTGTCGATAACACGACTGTACGGTTTTTGCACGAAGCTTGTGACCTGATATTCAATATATCCCGTATAGTTTCAAATTAATTAGCATGCGTTATTAGTTTTAGTCTAGTTACAAGTGGAGTGCGAAAACGTACCAAAGCTAGAAGGCTGTTTTATTGGAGTAAACCCAATTCAAAATAAATATTAACAAAAGGACTAAACAGCCTTGGTGTTTATAAATTTTTGTAACATAATGCTACGTTTTATTAGCTTACAGTTCTAGCCAGTGGCGTAACTAGGGTTTTGTACTGAGGGGGCAACACTAGGCATTTAACCGAATGGTGTGGAGGGAGAACCGAATAAGAGCCCCGGAAGCTGATGCATTTTTGCTATTTTCCGGCATTTTCTGGCCTTGTAAAGTGCCGTTGGAAACATTTTTATAAAACCAACTTTGTGGACTACATTATACGCATAAAAAAATTTTATAATGTAAATCTTTCAGTTTTTCATACTAGATACTTATTTTTTTAAACACTGATACTTTGATAGAAATGTTGGGAATTTTAAGCAAAATATGAAGTTAGTAATTCTTACTGTTCATCTTTACTGATTTTCGTATTTTTCCATTTGTTACCTGATTACTTTAGTGATTTAAAAGAGAAACAGTATAAGCATAAATTAGCTAAGATGAAAGTTGCGTCTTGACCTCAAAATGCAGCCATCTGACGGTAAATAATTTTTCAACTATGGAAAAAGTGATTTGGCCAATTTGCCGAATAAGCTTTCAAAATCTCACAGTGGGGGCGA
>JAHWFP010096551.1:0-16162 GCA_023313725.1 Lithobius niger
TTTACTTGAGTGGGAGGTTTACTTGTTTGGGATTTACTTGAGTGGGAGGTTTACTTGTTTGGGATTTACTTGAGGTCAAGGGTCGAGAGGTCAGAGGTCAAAGTTCGAGAGGTTTACTTGAGGTCAAAGGTCAAAGGCCAATCTGGGTATGTCGCTCAGACCGTATTTGTACACTACTAACGTATTGGCATCTCTTTCCCCTGCCATTAAATGACCATGCAGTCTGTATTAGCTCGGCATTCAGTAAGTTTCCTGCTGTTCTTGTGTTCGTATTTTAAAGCTGAATCATGATGTCCGGAAGGACGGTGCAGATAGCTTAACCCAAAGCAAAACTCACAAGCATAACTAAGAGAACCAAAGCGGAACTAACGTAACTAAATAGATTGGGAGTTTGTGGGATGGCCATGTGTTGGCCCAGTGTGTCTGTTACTCCTGCTATTTAACTTTTAAACATTAAACGGAAAGCCAAAGGGGATCGAGAAGGGTTAAATAAATATGGCCGCAAAGCTATTGACGTTGCCATTTGGACTTAAATGTCTGACTGCCTGAGTGGGGAATTGAACCAACGATCTTTGAAACCGAATCCCGAGATTCTACGCTATGGCTCAGAGGTAGGACCTCGGCATTTGGTATCAAAGGTTGTGGGTTCAATTCCTTGCTCAGTTACTCTGTAATTTAAGTTCATAAGGCAACGTAAAAAGGCATTCGTATTTACTTCAACCCTTTTATTTGACGACCACGTAGTGTAAACTAGAAATCTAATTTCGTCGTAGCGAGAAAATTGAAACCGAATCCAGCTCTATACTACTTTATCGCCATTTTTTTTATTCTTTTTTCGCTTTGGGATAGAGGCGAAATCAAATTTGGCAAATGTTGCCATCTAAGTAGGCATGCGTCGTAGCATCTGGAGACTGCAGTTTCATTTATCGTTGTTAGAATTTAATGGTAAATATTTACTTAAGGCCAAAGTTACTCCACCCGAGCGAAGGGCAATTCTGCCAGTTATAATAATAAAAATGATAATAAAAAAAAAACTTCTGCCTGCCTTAGTTGTGAAGCTAACTCCTTTCAATGCTCGATATTAAAATTTAGGAACTACAAAAATACAATTACAAACAAATGAAATATTTACAAAATCGGTATCAATCATCCATTTTTCCCTGAAGGGTACCAGTCAACAATGGACACTAGCGCCCCAAAGTGCATCACACAAGTCCTGAAAATGTATAACAGGGAAAATTGACTACAAAAAGGGATAAAAACCAGTTAACAGTTGTAATTACTTACTAATTTCTACTATACTGAGCAGGTCACTTGCATTCCTTTTTTTGCAGTTTAACCAATAAATTAAAAAGATGATGTATAAAACGTAATCGATGAAACATTCTAAACCACTTCATTGGTGTTCCATTAGATTGCACACAATCTCAAAAAGCCAATGCTACTAGTCTTGAATTAGCGACTGTTCTTTGGTTCACATTATCGCGGTAATGTGAACAAAAGGATAGTCGCTATTTTGAAGCCTGATGAAGAAAGTAGGAAGAATTATTACAACAACAAATCCTTCAGAACTATCGAAAAGTTGCACAAGACTGGTAGTATTGACTTTTTGAGATTGTGTATAATCTAATTGAAGACCTTTGTGATTCAAACTCTCAAAGTAAACGAAGTCGTTTTTGAATTCTAAAGTACAGTAAATTAAGCATTTCAACATAATAAAACAATGTCATCGAAACATTTCCAATATAACACCATCTCTGGCATTTGGAAAGATAAGGGACATTGATTGCCGATTTTTACTTGACAGCATCCTGGGAAATTCCTAAGAAATCATCCTTTACAACCACAGCATGTGAAAAGGATGGTCATCTAATTAATTCTCTTTTTGTTTTCAACATAACAAAGCAGCTAAGGATGAATTTCGTTTTTCTGAGAAATCACAGACAAACGGGATGCAGTAAGATACTCATATCTTGCGTTATATACCAATTCCTTTTGTGTGAAAATTTGGTTTACGTTACATGTTTCTAAAAGAAAATAATTAAAGAAACACAGATAAAGACTAGTTTGTGCAGAATGTCAGACTGTCTTAATGGCGCCTGTTCACCATTTCGATGGGGTTGCCCATATTCTAAACACAGCAACCACTTTCCAGATTCTCCATTATCCAATAGGCTGATGTGGGTCAAGTGATCTAGTTTTAGTTATGAAAATCGCGGTGGTGGGGTTGTTCCATTTTTAATTTACAGCTGTTTTCTTTATATTGCTCGTAGATTCTGCATCTAGGGGTTGAAAAAGTGAAACGGCGTTTTAAAATAAATTCACAGTGTGGGAAAAGTCACAGAGTGAGATCATAGCCTCACACATTAGATTTGGAAAAACATTAGACGTTAATTTTTTTATAATACTAAACTACCGGTTGTTCCTTTCTTTTTACAGAGCGCAGACATTGGATTTTTAGGTCTTGACATGCGACGTATGACGGTCATTGATTATGTTGGGTTTCTGTTTCTTACATCTGCGGCATATGCTTACCGTAATCCGGGTGACACTTCAAAGTTGGAAATGGCGTCATATTTTAAACCCTTTTCCTATGGCTGTTGGATTCTCATTCTCGTATTCTGGATTGCGCTGGCCTTACTTTACCTTCCTTCGAGACCAGCTTTTGTATTTATGGAAACATTTTGGCAATGTAAACAAAGGATTGATAAAAAATCAAAAGTTTTAAAATTTGCTGTATTCACACTTCTTGCTTTCGAACATATTATCGCACTGGGTAAGTGTCTGATTATTGTATTATTTGTGCGTTCGATCGTCGTTAGAAAACGTAAAGGACACGACACGGAATCTGTCCAAATACTTCCAAATTTGGCGTAAATTCTACGCCTAGCTGAAAAAAAATGCCACCCCCCCAGGCTCTTTCCTTAAATCCGCCACTGTCACGGATTATGATATAAAAAGCGGAAGGGTGCTACAAAACAATTCAGCGTGACGGTTCGAAAAGGTTTTTTTTTTGTATCAGGTTTCCAAAATTAATTTTACATTGCAAAGCCACCAAGTCGCCTGTTGTTAAATGGGAACATTACAAGTTAAAAACAATTAATGCACGGTGGTGACGTCACGCCAGCACATCCCAATGCTAAAAGTGTAGCCTTTATATACGGTTAATCTGAAAACCCACACACGTGACCGTGGGTTAATTTTGATAACCCACACTTTTTTTGATAATCTAACACTTTTTTCGCGCTCCACACAACCACTGCTCTACCATGTAACATACTTTGCAAAACTACCATACACAGCACAAATTCAACCAGCACACCCCATTGCAACCAACATAAATAAGCACATTTGCAACCTGCGACATTTATCGTACTAACACGAAAAAAAAACCTCGCGTAGGCTACTATGCTAGGACCCCACCCATCGAGGAATGGCTCAATCCACCAACCTTTAGCTCTGACAGTACTAAAACTAGGCTACCGACACTTGTAAACACACCTAAATACACCTAAAAACATACGATACTCAAGCAAACAGCACATTTGTAACCTGGCTACATTTTCCGCACTAACACGAAAAAAAAAAACCTCACGTACAATGCTAGCCCCCTCCCCATGAATGAATAGTCCAAGCCGAACCCGACAACCTTTCGTTCCGATGGTACGAAAGTAGCCTACTGACACCTTCTAAACACACCTAAAATCCTACGAGACTCAAGCGAATAGTGCATTTTATATGCTATATCTTATTTAAACTAATAAAGTAGAAGAAATACGGTTTTACCTTAAACACAAGCGTCGGTGACTGGGACTGGATATAGGGACGTCCTCGCGTACGTGAGACTTTCTCAGACAGGAAGTTTAAACCGGAAGTTTGAGTTCAGGAATTTACGTCATGATTCACAAATAAAATTTTCAAATAAATTTTTTTTAATCTCAAATAACTAGATATGTTGGCTCGACGTCACACCTTAGCAATAAAACACATATCCGTGAAGTAGACCGGGTTATCCCGAAATAATTGATCGTTTACTCTAAACGGACTAGTCCAAAGATCTAGGGGTAGCAAAATCAAACTAGCGCTAGCGCGCTCGTGCAAATTCGCTACCCCTCTATCTTTGGACTGTTCCGTTTCTCGCAGACGATCAATTATTTCGGGATAACCAGGTCTACTTCACGGATATCTATTACTAAAACCATAATTTCCCCTCTCAGAAGAAGCAGAAAACCAAGGCGAAGCACAAGTCCCACCTTGTCCTTGGGAAACCATTGGTTTCCAAAGGAGGAGGTGGGGCTTGTGCTTCGCCATATATTTTTGCCTCTGGGAGGGGAAATTATGGCTTTTATCGATTTTAATGTTAACTTGTAATGTACCCATTTAAGCCAGACGACTTGGTCGATTTTCCATGTAAAATTAACCTTGGAAACCTGATAACGAAAAAAGAATTTTTTCAAAACGTCGTGTTTAATAATTGTTCTGTAGCAATTTCGGCTTTTATATCGTAATTCGACTATTGATCTCCAACTGAATGAGCATGACCACAATATATTTTATAATCTCTGTTGAATACTTGTCACATTTTACTTTTCTACTGCCAAAGAGTGTATATACATTCCAATAAATTATTGAAAGTCAAAGATGTACTTTTACTGACCTTAATGGTAAACATAGATTTCCTATAACACCATTTAGAAATAGAAATAGACGATACATGGGGCATCCACCCAAAAGTTAAGGGCTCACGGGGAAGATAATCAAAGCGTGACTTGAAAGGATTAAGCGAAGAAGCACAGGCAACAAAGATTGGGAGAGCATTCCATGAACGAACAACCCTTTCAGTACAAAACTGAAAGCAGAGTTTGGTTCGGAAAACAGTGCCAGTGCGGAAAAGATGACCACGAGTAGTATTGAAATTAGGAGAGAAACCAAGAGCCAGGTCCACACCAGGGAGATTATGAATAAGTTGATAAGTAAGTATCATATCACCACGATGAAAACGTTCATGGGTAGAAGTAAGACAAAGTTTACGGAGGCAATCAGGAAAGATAAGAAATGAATGGTGTGATACCATTTGGTAAGGCAACGTTGGCAATTCTCCAGACGATTTAGTGAGTAAAGATTGTAAGGGTGGCAAATTTGGAGCAATAATCAAAAAGTGGAAGGAGAAAAGTTTTGGATAAAAAAGTAAAAAGATGAGGAGTGAGGTCAGAGAAAGCCTTACGAACAAAATGTGCTTTGCAAAAGATCTTAGAGATAGGATTTTCAGTGTGAAGATTGAAATTGAGGGCATTGTCAATATTGACACCAAGGTCCTTAAGACTATTAACAGGAGTAATAACCTTGCCAGAAAGATGGTAAGAGAAGTGAGGATTGTTATGGCCAAAATAAAGAACGTAGCATTTGTAAGTGTTGAAAAGAAGGGAATTGGCAGTAGCCCAGTGAGCAACACATTGGATGTCATCTTGGAGCAACTGGCAGGAAACAGAATCAGTAAAGAGTTTCAAGGTCATCAGCATGACTGACATTAGAAGAAAAAATAACAGATGGCAAATCAGAAATGAAGATATTGAAGAGGATGGGGTCAGGCACTGAGACTTGAGGAACGTCAGAGGTCACGTGAAGCCAAGGGGCAAGAGAGCCACGTAGAATAACACGTTGCTGCCTAGGCTGTAGGTAAGACAATGCCAGAAGTAAAACCAAAAGTGTTTAATTTAGAATTATCTTAGTGTGCGAGACAGTATGGAAGGCCTTAAGTCGGAAAAAATAAGATCACAAGGTAGACCAAATTCAATAAATTTAGTAATGGGTTCGTATGTGGAGAGAAGGTTGGTAAAGCAGGAACATTTCGGTAAGAAACTGTGTTGAGAGGCAGGGAGAATTTACTGAGTTGAAAACAGTAATTTACCCTACAGAACTAAACTACGGCAGCCAATAATCAGCAGCAGAAAATCAAAATGTGCACCAACTCGCTTTCTCTTTTTACTTTGCAACACAGCACAATTACGTTATGTAAAAAAAAAGCGTATTTGGTGACACTTCACCTACGATGAAAGTTTTCTTTGTCAACACACAAAGCCGTTCTCAAATATCTTGTTATTCTTGTTCAGAGAGAGCTTACCTGCCTACAATTAGTACATTGTGTGATGAGCATGTTCAATATTTTTGTGATGTGTAGTGATAAGCAGAGCAAAGTACCTTCTCGTCATGAACTAGTTTCTATCTGTACTTATGATAACTTTAGAACCCATTGTCGAAATGAACTCGTCTTTTCCACTCTCATTCATTGTCGCAATGTGGAGTTAATGGTCGTAAATAAGTAACACTGAGCCTTATATGGGGCCCAATTTTTGTTGTTGTTCAATGGTACACTCCCTTCTCAGTTAATGGGTTAAGTAGGTACATTATTGACCATACAAGAATTAAAGTAGTTTTGACTAGAAAGGTTGATTACTTAGGTCATTCTTCAGTCGTGGGGGCAGGGGTGGGGGGAAGGGGTGATGGCACCAGTCGGGGTAAAGGTAGGTCGATCTTGGTCATACACCTAGGTCAACACCTTGCACATTGGAGTGAACTAAATAAAGCATATTTTTTTCATTACATTGTGCAAGGTGTTGACCTAGGTGATGATCAAGATCGACCTAACTTTACCCCCACTGGTGCCACCGCCCCCTCCGCCCACGACTGAAGAATGACATAAGTACTCAACTTTGCTGTTTAACTTTGCAATCATACGTGCACCTTTGTTCCCAGTGTAGTTGCCTTCAGAAATTCGAAGCGAGAGGATGGCAGACGACTCACTGACTGCCACGCCCTGCTCAGGGTTGAGGTGGCATTTCAATTTACTTTGTTTGAAGCGGAATTCCAACTCCAGAGGAACCTTTAAACAATTTTATTTCTTTTGTTTAGATTTTAGTGCGATAAAGATCATGTTCTTCGTTATCTAAAGTAATCGTAATTGTCGCCTACAATTTGTTGTAGGCCTCCTACCACTGACCAACATTCAACAACGTGTTTCGTCTGCCCGAGTTATTGCGTTCACTTTTCTCTCATTTTTATTGCTTGTGCAAAATTCGTACAACAGTGTCTTAATTTCGACCAGCACCGTTTCGACGAAGGCATTTGATTTTGAAGATATTGGAGATTTAGTTGAATTTGGTTATAAAGCAGGTGTACAGAAAGGAGGTTACTTTGAGGCAGAGATAAAGGTAAGTGAGAGTTTATTTCAAGTCCCATAATTTGTATTTTTGAAGAGTATGAAAAAACAGTGGATAAAACTAGGCAGCCGATCATTACTTTTCTGCACATTTAGTAACGTCTTTGTTAGTAACTTTGTTGGTTTAACTGTTAGTAGATCATATTCAGAAAAAATTCTTTCAATCTGAAATTTGGTGTGGGGATGTAAATCATGATCCCAAGCTGCATGCTGTGTGCTTGTCTTAAACGTAGTGCAGCTTAAGATAAAAATAAAAGCAGATGCAAAAACTAAAACTGGAAGAGAACGACGTCATGTATGCACCGTTAAGGCATAGGCTAGCACTAAACCACACGAATTTAGACGTGTGCAACAAAATTGCAAGTTTAATTCCAAAGAACTTTGTACAGGGTGGTCAATAAAAATGTAGACGATAAAGAAAAGTCGTAGGTATTTTATTAATTGATATTTTCATGTTCTGATAAGTCAGATGTGTTAAGAAAACTTCAAATTTTGTTTCCGCAGTATTGATTTTACTCTTGAAGTATATCGAAGATGGAAGATCAGTATAGAAAATACCATGACGGAGGTGGTATTATTGGCCACCATGTTTCCAACACTATGTTAAACACCATGAATTCAAAACCATGTTTTCATTGCTGAAACGTTTACGACAACACAAGGCACAGCATATGTTTCGGAAACAATTTCCAAACTTCCACGTTCCAACATGAACTGCAATAATGCAGCTCCTAAATAAATTCAAGGAACGAATTATTTTGAACCAAAATGCAGAACATTCAGGTCGTCCAGTAACAGTTCGTCTGCCAGGAAATTTGGAGAGACTGCGTGAAAATGTGAGAAGAAGTCCAAGAACGTCATCAAGATGGAGACCTCTAGCTCTCAACATTAAAAGAACATCACTGCTAAGAATGTTAAACAAGAACTTAAACATTCCTACACAAAATTCAAATGCTCCAGGAACTTTCAGAAATAGATAAACATTGACTTTTAAGCGTTTGCCGCCTCATCTCCAACAAATGAGACAACGACGATTTGAATTTGGAGAATGTGTTTTGCTCAGACGAGTGTCATGTTTATTTGGATGGCTTTGTTGACAAACAAAACTTTCGATTTTAGGGAAGGGAGAAAACAAAGGAACATTATGAGAAACCATTGCAGCCATTGTGGATAAGCGTTTTGTGCGTTTGAGCTCTCAAAGGATAATGGGGCTGTAGTTTTTTTTTTTTACAGACAATCAAAATCTATTGAATTGAATGGAGCCTTATTTGAGCATGCACGTACCTCATCGAATTAAAATTAACGTCATGTAAACAAAATTTGAAGTTTTCTTAACACATCTGACTTATCACAACATGAAAATGTCAATTCATGAAATATTTATGACTTTTCTTTATCGTCTACATTCTTATTGACCACCCTGTACTAAACTCCTTACACAATAGTGTGAAAGACCCCAGGCTAGGGCGGGACCCAGTCTCTTCCCGACATTTTCTCGCATTATCCCGACTGACACCACTTTTTTCAAGTCGTGCTCGAACGAACTCGGGGTTTGAGACCCAGACTCCGACTCCTATATTCCAGTGCCAGAGCAAACTCACACTTTTGTACAACGTTTGTATGCTGCCAGTGCTGTCAGGCCATAAAACAATAGAGGGGAAAGCTGGCAGAGGAGACGGGAGAGGAAAGAGAAGACAGAACAATGGCAGCAGTGTGTATACAGAGGTAAGAAAAAAATTCTCTATGATGGATATTGCCTGGGCTTTTAAGCACCAATATGAAGATTTGGTGTCTGTATTTCTCAGTGCAGAACTGTAGTGTTGCCTGCAGCGTAAGTCGGGTTCAAATATCAAACGGTGTAGGAAAACTTTATGATAGTGGACAAATACTCCCTCCTGGTTCTAGTATTGGCTCTGGTTCTACTACCGAGAGTTCTTGCTGTTTTAATTGAAAAGATGATGATTGCTAACTTCGTTTTAGGATGGCTTTACAAAAATACCATAGGCGATGATTTGATCTCTCACACCTATTCAAGATTTTAGGGTTCCACCGATAATTTATGTGTGTATGTTTAAACGTTAAGGTGCAAAAAGCCAGCATATTTCTCTTTCTGTTAGGCATGTCTATTCCCTAATGACGAGGTATGTCTTTGGAAAAATGTACATTCACTATGCATTCTGTGCCAAGGTGCTTTCTTTGAGACAATACCTGTTCGATCACTTAAAATTGTGTCACCAACTTGACATTCCAGCCGAGGAATTTTGTAAGGATTTGCAGCACTTAGTTATGCAGTTCATGGAAGAGTAGCTCTGCCGAGCAACCGATATTCGAAGTTGCCTTTAACAGGGAATTCCAAGGCAGTAAAAATACTTCGTTAATGATAGAGATTACAAGGCTCTTTGTTAAAAGATCCGTTTCAACTCATTTGCATCTTCAAGCGCACTGCACTATTTAACTGTTGATATCCTGCTTGGAGATCCTTATTTCGTGCAAATTCCAAATGTGCCTGACTGTACAGTTTACCAAGGCAGACGCAAAGTCAATGAACACAGAATTTTGGAGCAAATGTTATCCTGCTTCCAACCCACACAACGAGATAATGAATGACAAAAGCCTTTTACAAGATAAAGAATGGCATCGAGGCTTCCACTAGGGAAGGGAGCGAAGGACTATCGATGGCGTCTTGTTCCACCAATTTCAGGTTGGAAGATACATGCCCTTACCCAAGAACTTGAAAAAAAATGAGAATTCGTTAGTAGTGTATTGGTGGGTACACTAATGATCTGCGTGGGTGACTAGGGCATAATGACAACAGACAACTGTTGTGTAGGCTACAACTGGAGAGACAAGTTTTACTGGATGAGGCTTGTATATATATCATTTACATTGGTCATGTGACCAGCATGGTCACATGTTGTATGGAATAGTATTGATTACAATATGACATAGCTAACCTAACAGTGGGTTAGGAAAGGCTAGGAAGGTTAACATATTAACCCTAATTTGAATGCACCATTGTGGTGTCTCAATGACGACACCACAATACAGAGAACGTAATAAAAAAAATTCTTAGCCTAGCTGAAAAATAAAAATATGATTATTTTTGAAGGCAAGATGTTTTCTTTAGTTCACTGTCTAGTTTTAGGAAGTTACATACTATTGCGCTTTCAAAGGAGAGAAAATAAACATTTTTGGAAAGCTGAGTAATAAAAAATCAGGATGAACAGAATTAAGCAATAAATTAAAAATTGAATGAAGCATGTCTGTAATTTGACTACTTGAAATTCAATTGGAGCAACCACAAATTTTTCTTTATTACAATTCTTAATTAAATTGATGAGCCTATTATGTGTTATTTTCTTTTGTCAAGCAACCATTTCGTAGCTACAATGCTACATGGCAGCTGTTAACATCTTACATCTATCATCTTGGCTTGTTACAGATGTAGTGATTAGAATTAGCGGAAGATTTACATGAAAAGACAAAAAAGAAACATAGTGATAAAACCGTGAAATCAATTTTTCACACCCTCAACACTAGACATGTTTTCCAATTTTAAGGACGACTGTTTAAAATTAACGCGGTCAATTCTGCGCACATGTAACTATTGACAACACATGTTGCGAGCATCGCACATTTAAAAAAAAACCTCATTGGCTTTACGGATAATTAGGTTACAAACGTTAAACGGAGAAGTAGTAGCCACACAGCAAAAAGAAATAATTAGATTACAGATTAAGTTTGTCTGGGGCTTTTCGTAACTTTTTAGAACGGTTATGTGGAAGCACTGCAGTATCATCAACATGGGGAGGTGATGATATCAATGCTTTACGTTTGTTATGCCTTGTTTTATTTTTAGTGGGCGATGGTGTATTCATCGTCACTTGCTCAGCAGCCTACTCTACAAGTAGCAGAGGCTCTGATCCATCTGGCTTTCGAATATCACGTTGCATGGTGCTGGAAGTTAAAGCCAAGGGCGATTTAGTGACGATGCCGGAATCGTCCACAGATCGTGCATGGGGTGATCTCGCTGGAGAGGTGCTGACACCTGGTGTTACGGGTCGCAAATTCTCAGGTGATCCACCTCCGCTTTTGATTGGTGTTTAATCTGGCCTAGCAACAGGCAGGGATCTTGTGGATTGGCCCAACGAATTTCGCCTCGGAAATGCATCAACGGAAATTGGCTTTTCATGACGCTGCTCATCCACTGACAAACGATCTTCGTGAAGTTGTGAATTACCGGGAAATTTATTCACGCAGGAATTGTCAGATTTTTGTGTCGGTTCGCGCTCGTTAGGCGGTGCATCTTCGACATTATTCTCAATGGCACGGGAGCTTAGCTCTTCGCGATGTTTGCGCAGCTTGGTGACACCATCATCATCGAACAACATAAGTTTGGTCCTCACATTTCTCAAACACTGTCCCAATAGACCATAACTTAGAATTAGTTACGCTTTAATCCCGATACCATATTTTATCCCCCACTTGATAAGAATTCAACGCACGGTTATGTGTGTTTTGAACTTGTTTAAGTTGGTTCTTTTTATCTTATTAGCAGGATCTGGATACAACAAATCCAGACGAGACTTTAATTCTCGGTTGAAATATAATTTTCCGGGTGTAGCTTGGGTGGTAGAGCTTAGAGTGAATCTTGAGGATAATAAATAAGAATTTTTGCTTTCCTGAATTGAGGATCCATCCCACCGAGCAACCTTATAAATTCGCTTAAAATTACGAACATAAATCTCAGCTAAACCATTGACCCACGGCGCAAAGGCGGATATGTGCCGGATCCAGTTAGCCTTTAGTCAACCTTAAAATTCAGCGGACATAAATTGCAGAGCATTGTCAGTAACTAAAGAATCCATTAGCCCATATTCAGCAATGTGGTTATTTAAAGTATCGATAACTTTGATGTGTGGATTTCATTTTATGCCGAATGGAATTTTACTGTGTGCATCGACAAGGATGAAAAACATGTAATTATGTATCGGCTCAAAAAAATCAGCATGAAATCTAGCATTAGGTTTTAGCGGATACTCACAGGTATGCTTGGGTCCTGCAGATTGAGTATCCTTAAACTCTTACCAGTTTTGACAGGATTTAACTTTGTTTTCGATATCAGAATCAATCTTAGGCCACCACACCTTTGACCTAGCCAAGCTCTTAAGTTTAACTATACCCAGGTGTGAGCTATGTAAATCTTTCAAAATTTGCTTTTATAAGGCAGTCGGCACGACGATTCTGAATCACCAAAATAATGTATCATTTTCGGTAGAAATTTCATTGCGGCGTACGAACTACGGTTGCTTGTCGGGGGTTGTTACACGCATCTGGCCAGCCATGGTTCACGTAACAGCAAACTTTAGATAAAAGCTTATCGTGTTTACTTTCTAGAACAAGAGTTTTGTTAAGCACTGGTAAATTAGAAACAGTTTCTAAAGCATAAACATTATATTGTGCATCTGCTTCTTCGAACTCCTCAGTATTTGGGAGTGGAAGCCGTGACAGTGCATCAGCAGTTAAGTTTTGCTTTCCAGGGATGTGCTGGAATTTGTAGTCATATGCATTGAGCAGTACTGCCCACCTTTGAACTCTAGCGGCTGCTATTTGTGGTATACCCCTTTTAGGGCCAAAGATCCAGATTAGAGCCTTCTTATCATACTGCTATATGAGGCTTTGTCCATAAACGTATTCATGGAATCGCTTAACTCCCCACGCCACACCGAGTGCTTCTCTGTCAAAATGACTATAGCCCTGTTCCCCTGTCTTAGTTTGCAGGAATCAAAAGCTATGGGGCATGATTCGCCGTTTGGCATGACATGCATAAGGCAAGCCCCGACCCCATATGGTGAGCCATCACAAATGAATTTTAGTTTTAATTTGGGATCATAATGGACCAGAACTTTAGATTTAATAAAAACAGTTCTTTAATTTTGTAAACAGCTTGTTCACACTCTGCCCCCAGACCCATTTAACTTTGGGGCTCAACAGCCGGGTAACTGGAGACAGAATATGAGCAAGGTTACGTAAGTATTTCGAGTAATGATTTACGAAACCCAAAAAGCTCTGTAGCTCAGGAATACAAGTTGAGCTTGGAGCGTTTGTGACTGCTTCAATACCTCAGGGAGTGTATGCAAACGCTCTGCATTAATCATGTAGCCTAAATATTTCAATTCAGGCCGCGACAGTTTCCACTTTTCGATCTTAAGCCTAGTTCCTGCATCTTGCAAAGCAGTTAACAGTTGGTTTAACGCGTCATCGTGTTTACCCCCCTTCCCACTCACGAGGATGTCATCATAGAATGAAAAGCATTTGGAAATTTTAGTCGTGATTTGCATCAGGACCCTCTGGAAAATACCGGGCTGGACGCAAGGCCCAGAAGTACTAGAAGCCAGCGAAAAGACCCAGGGTGTGTTTATAGTGAACGCTTCTTGTGACTCTTTAACGAGTTCAATTTGCAGAAAAGCAATCTTAAGATCAATAAGGGAAAATGTGTCACAGCCTGCGAGTTCACTGAATAATTCTGCTGCTGTGGGCACCGGATAGTGTTCTTCTTCCAATTGTAGAGGGGGGGATAAGGCTTAATGGCGCGTCGACAGCTTGGTCATTAGCGCCAACCTCAGTCACAGTGCAGTGGTCCGGGTTGCCACTGCACCACACATTACAGAGATATTATTCAAACCCCTAATCTAAATGTTGTCATAGATCTGTACCTCCTGCAAAAATTGAAAAACACCAGACAAGAGGGCAGACTTATCGCCCAATTGACGCACAATGTCATGCGGAAGATGGAAACGACGACGAAAACCATCAAGATGGCAACAATCAACAAGGAAGTGCCGGACCGTAAGTGGCCGCCGACACCAATAACATTCAGGAGGGTCCAATTGTGGGTTCACGGTGGTTTTGTAATCACCAATCACTCTGATTTCGCCATCAGCTTTATGAACGATCACAATCGGAGTCGCCTACTGCGAGGTCTCCACAGGCTCCAGTATTCCTAAGCCTACCAGGCGTCTAATTTCCTGGTTGACTTTTTCTTTAAGTGCCAATGGAACTGGTCGAACAGGACAATAAACTGGTTTAGCGTCAGCCTTTTATTTCTGATGCCACTCAATAGGGATTATTGTAGTGTCTGCCCCGGAATCAAGTTCCATTTCGAGATTAACTCCATTCAGGCAAACTGGCATGTTCCACTTACAGATTTTCATGGATTTTCACAGACTTTACAATACCTATTTTGTTTGTGTGAAGGGGAATTGAACTTTGGTCTGCAGTCTGACTTATACCAAGAGTATTGTTTTGCAGCAAATAATCATCTTCTGAATCACTGTCGGCTTCAGAACCAGACTCTGAATTTTCGGTTTCAACATCCTGTTCACGTTCAGTTTTGCGTTCTAGTTTATGAACTTTCTTTTTATACCCGTACTAAATCTTAAATTAAACAAGGAGCACTCGAGACTACCGGTTATCTACTTAACAACTAAGCCACTCAAGAATAACTGTAGC
Source organism: Lithobius niger (assembly GCA_023313725.1). Taxonomy (NCBI): domain Eukaryota; kingdom Metazoa; phylum Arthropoda; class Chilopoda; order Lithobiomorpha; family Lithobiidae; genus Lithobius; species Lithobius niger. The sequence continues at coordinate 14,729 of JAHWFP010096551.1, forward strand.
CTACCTAGTAGTTTAAATCAACTGCCTACAAATTGAATTTAAGGGGACTAGGCTTTTGAAATCTTTAGACGTTCATACACTTTTGAAACATTTTACAAAACAACACTACTGACCTAAGCTTGCAGCACAGACCAGTTTCACTCGTTTAAGTATAAATGCTATGGTGATAAAGTAAACACCGGCACAAACCAGCCTGAATAAGGGCCAGGCACTATTGGATTTACAAGCGTTAATAGAGCAGCGCATTTCCATGTCGTCTGGTTCATAGTACTGCCGGTGGGACACGCTGGTGCGTCGATCTAGGATGCTACTATTGTAATAATTAACCATTACAAACCCATTTGACCTCTTCAGTCCTAGTAGTTAAGGTACTAAATTTAACTATTATCATCAGTACCACTCAATCTCCAACACCACAAAATTACACTGTTTGAAATAGACTAAACTCTGGTAGGTCTTCAGAGCACTAAATTCATTGCCAAAATGAAAAATTTGCCACCTACCACAAATTCGGAGCACAGATGTGGTTGAAGAACCTAACAAGTTAGCTTTAAAATTAACAGTAATACCCATAGTACCGACTCGTCGCCATCTGTGATGTATTGGTGGGCACACTAATAATCTGCGTGGGTTGACTAGGGCATAGTGACGACAGTCAACTGTTGTGTAGGCTACAACTAGTGAGACAAGCTTTACTGGATGAGGCTAGTATATATATCATTTACATTGGTCATGTGACCAGCATGGAACAGTATTGATTACAATATGACATAGCTAACCTAACAGTGGGTTAGGAAAGTCAAGGAAGGTTAACATATTGATCCTGATTTGAATGCACCATTGAGGTGTGTCACTGACGATACCACAAACATAAAGAATACTTTGGACAAGTGTTTTTTTTACTCAATGCTTGCGAGTCAAAAAAGGGAGTTACAGGGTCGATCCTGACATTACGACTTGTGGCTACACGAGATGAAAGATTTAATGCTGCAATGCCCTATCTAACTGACACAAATTGATTAAAGGTGCCGGTTCACTATTTCAATAGCGTTGTCCATATTCTAAATCTAGCATCCACGTTCGAGATTCTCCGTCATCCAAAAGGATGATACGTGACACGTGATCTCGTTTTAGTTATGAAAATTCGCGACGCTGCTGCGAAGTGTTGTTCCATTTTTAAATTTACTGCTATTTTCTTTGTATTGCTTGAAGATTCTATGGTGCTGCATCTAGGAGTTAAAAAGGTGAAAAAGCGCCTTTAATTTGAGAAGGTAGATTCTTTACAGTACACGCTGGGATTTTGTTTGCACCCCATCAGACCCAGCAAGTGTGTGGTTAACATAACGGTTATTGATCTTCTTTATTTGATTACATCAGTGAACGTATCTCAAACTTTCACTACTGCACCACCATGAATATCTACAGTTTCTTACA